>JAKUBO010000023.1:0-110054 GCA_030566905.1 Chernovozyma aurita
GTTGGAGTCAATACCTCAACAGTAGTAGTTCCACCTGAAATAGTTGGAGTAATAGTAGTGGTTGAAGTGACAGTTCCAGTCCATGGGGTAGTAATAGTAGTGATTCCACCAGTTGGAGTTAACACTTCAACAGTAGGAGTACCACCAGAGGTAGTTGGGGTAATAGTGGTAGTTGAAGTGATAGTTCCAGTCCAAGGAGTAGTAATAGTAGTGGTTCCACCAGTTGGAGTTAACACTTCAACAGTAGTAGTACCACCAGAGGTAGTTGGAGTAATAGTAGTGGTAGAAGTCTGAGTTCCAGTCCATGGAGTAGTAATAGTTGTAACACCAGGAGTAGTTGGAGTCAATACCTCAACAGTAGTAGTTCCACCAGAGGTAGTTGGAGAAATAGTGGTGGTTGAAGTATCAGTTCCGGTCCATGGAGTGGTAATAGTGGTGATATGACTTGGAGTCAATACTTCAATAGTAGTAGTTCCACCAGAGGTAGTTGGAGAAATAGTGGTGGTTGAAGTATCAGCTCCGGTCCATGGAGTGGTAATAGTGGTGATATGACTTGGAGTCAATACTTCAATAGTAGTAGTACCAGTTGAATCAGTTGGAGTGATAGTAGTAGTAGAAGTATCAGTTCCGGTCCATAGAGTAGTAATAGTGGTGATATGACTTGGAGTCAATACTTCAATAGTGGTAGTTCCAGTTGAATCAGTTGGAGTAACAGTGGTAGTAGAAGTATCAGTTCCGGTCCATAGAGTAGTAATAGTGGTGATATGACTTGGAGTCAATACTTCAATAGTAGTTGTGAATCCAGCAGATGCAGATAAAGTAGTTGTAGATGTAACACTACCTGTCCATGGAAGTGTAATGGTGGTGATTGCAGAGCAGTCTTCAACTGAATTTTCGTAGGAGAATACATTTGTAAAATCTGTAATAACTATTCCGCTTGGAGTAGTAATAGAAAATGTCAAGTTATAAGTACGGAACTGGTTTACGTAGATAATCAGAATGGGATAATAATTGTTCGCCAGAAGATGTGCGGTCTTAGAAAACATAGCCGCATAGCCCCACTCCACTGCTCCCCCAGACCAACCCCCATAACTAAGCCAAGCATTATTTGAAAAGTAAATTGAATTACCTGGAATGTTTACGGCTGTAAATGTGAAGTAGTTCCCGTCATTAGCAGACACATTTGTATTACAACATTGAAATGCCAGAGAAGCTCCAATACGTACAAGTGCAGATTGATCACCATATATTTCGACTGTGTAATCGCCTGTTTCAGGAGCATAAAAATAACCAGTGAGCTCCAATGTGAAATTGGAAACAGTAATTGATTGACCATATATTTGGCCATGTATAATGCCACTTCCTATGCGAGCGCCAAATTTAATTTGAGTGACGCCATAAGCATAGGCAATTGGATTATTTAATTTATATCCAGATTGTAAATAGTCCATATAATCTAATGAGACATAATTATCCCAATCCTGATAAGGGTAAGGATAAAAGACAGCATTAAATCCCGTAGAGTGAGAGCCTTGAGGCAAGCAGCCAGCTGGTGTTGGTATCGAATCTCGACGAATTAATCCTATTTGATCGGAATCAGCTGTAAGATCAGTCGTAGAAGTGCCAATTTTATTTGATCCTCTTTCAATGTCCTTTGAAAACACCTTAAAAAAAGCTGCTGCAAACAAAATAAGTAAGTAGAATATTCTCATTTTGAACAACATTGGTTACACGTAGAAAATATAAACCACTTTTAGGAGAATAAATAACCCTTTTATATTTGCAAAGGAATCCGTGGAATGATAGCAAGCTATTATGGTTAACTTTCTGTAAGGGTGTTTTTAACAAAAGTTATCTGTAAAATACATGCATAATGTGCATTTTATTTAAATTTTCTAACCTATAACCCTATAATGATGCATTTCAAATTATTTTATATGAGCATCATCAATTCTTACGCAATTCCAAAAAATAATCGCATTGTGGTATGTTTCAAGCAATATGAATTATTTCTGTTTGATTTTGCACTTCATTATCCATTAAGAAGTTCAGAGAACTAGCAATATTTTCAAATATTTGAAACTTTCAGTTATGTTAATTATATTTGATACTCGCATATGTAAGATGTAGATATTTGACACTCTGACTTGAGTAAAATGGCTCAATCTGGAAAAGAAATTAAAGATCATGCGCTCAATAATTATCCAAATGCGTAATAACTTGTAACCTTTTTGGATTTGATCAGAAGAACATGCAAATTACAGCCCACTTTTGTCCGCAAAAAGAAATCAAAAATTATATGTTCAATAATTATCCCAATGCATAATATCTTGAAACCTTTTACGTCCCACTTTATCTTTTCAATAGGTAGAAAGGAAGTGTAATTCCTTTGAAAAATAAATGAAGTTGTCATACTTGAAGCTACAATACTTGGTAACTTTTTCAAGGTCTATTTCATTTTCAGAAACATAATATACATAACATTCTTATATTGCTTTTGTTATTCAATAATCTTTTATTAATTTGTTAAATTTGTAATCTCGAAAATTCTTGAGTATATTTTTGAGATTTGAATACAATTGTCTTGGTTAATATCTTTGGTATGACAACAACCATATTCGAAGTACGTATTTAACACGAATTCGTGGTTAGAAGATTTTATAGTTTCTAAATGGTTTGGAAGTGGTGAATATATTGTTATTCCTGCACGTATCGCCTGTACCCAATAGAAAATCATCGGGCAATATTGCTTGAGATTGGGAGTTAATTATATTTTTATTTTTTGTTGCCCCTTTAGTTTCAAATTGTCCAAAATAGGAGAATGAGTCAGCTTTCTGTTATTCATGCACATAAGCTATAAATTATATGCACAACTTTCTTACATAAGCATTATGAAAAGTAATCACAAAGATGGAAGAAGACATTACACAACAAAATCCAAGGACATTGATCAGATTCCTAATGACTTTCGGAAAGTTCCAAATGGTAACCATGTTTAAGATTATTATGTCACGAACTAAATATAATTCCTATAACCCACACCACATAGAAATATGGCTCATGTGTAAATTCTGTTAAAGGGGGAAGGATGGGGTGTACTAAATGCATCTCAATCTATGACGTAATTTATATTTTGTATCTTTTCAAGGCTCCCCTTTTTCGCCCCATCTTGTAATTTATCAAATATTCTTTGTGCTGTTATTCTTCGAAATTCTTTACCAAACTTGAATTCAAATTAAGGAGCAAGATTTTCAAAGTCTTACATTAGCTGCTGCAACTCATGTGTATCATATTATGTTTTGAAATTGGAATATCAAGTGATAACACCAAGATACTAGTATAAACAATAATCAGAAATTAAAATTCTCCTCTCTTCAACAATAATACCACTTTTGAAGAATTTCTATAAAATATTTCATTAAAAAATATTACCCCTTCATACTTTGTACTATCAAAAGAATATCCAAGTACCACAAAATCTTATTCAAAATTTGGAAGGCGGATATTTGCACTTGAAGCTACAATGCTTGGGAATTCTTTCAAGGTCTATTTCATTTTCAGAAACATCTAATACATTGCAATATTCTTCAATTGTTTTGTTATTCAATAATTGTTGCGTAACATTTCGGTTTCATTGAGCACTTCATTATCTATTAAGAAGTTTAGATGACTAGCAATATTTTCAAATATTTGAAACTTTCAGTTGTGTTAATTGTATTTGATACTCGTATATGTAAGATGTAGATATTTGACACTCAGACTTGAGTAAAGTGGCTCATATAAAGTAAGTATTGGAAAGCTGCAAAAATAAATTGAAAATCATACGTTAAATAATCATCTTAATGCGTAATAACTTGTATTCTTTTTGGATTTGATTAGAAGAACATGCAAATTACTGACCACTTTAGTCTGCTAAAAGGAATTAAAAATCATTTGTTCAATGATTATCCTAATGCAAAATAACTTGGAACCTTTTTACAGCCAACTTTAGTATTTCAATAGTAGAAAGGAAGTGTAATTGAAAGTGGTGAATCTATTGTTATTCATGCACGTATCGCCTGTGCCCAATAGAAAATCATCATGCAGTATTGCTTGAGATTGGGAATTAATTATATTTTAATATTTTGTTGCTCCTTTAGTTTCAAATTGTCCAAAATAGGAGAATGAGCCAGCTTTCTGTTATTCATGCACATAGCTATAAATTATATGCACAACTTTCTTACATAAGCATTATGAAAAGTAATCATGATGATGCAAATGGACATTATGAAATAAAATCCAAGGAACTTTAATCTGATTTCTTTCAAACTACTTTTCAAATTCCACATTCCTAATGACCTTCGGAAAGTTTCAAATAGTATCAACGTTTAAGATTATTATGTCACGAATTCAATTCAATTGCTATAACCCATAACACCTAGAAATATGGCTCATTTGTAAATTCTGTTAAAGGGGGAAGGTTGGAGTGTACTAAATGCATCTCAATCTATGACGTAATTTATATTTTGTATCTTTTCAAGGCTCCCCTTTTTCGCCCCATCTTGTAATTTATCAAATATTCTTTGTGCTGTTATTCTTCGAAATTCTTTACCAAACTTGAATTCAAATTAAGGAGCAAGATTTTCAAAGTCTTACATTAGCTGCTGCAACTCATGTGTATCATATTATGTTTTGAAATTGGAATATCAAGTGATAACACCAAGATACTAGTATAAACAATAATCAGAAATTAAAATTCTCCTCTCTTCAACAATAATACCACTTTTGAAGAATTTCTATAAAATATTTCATTAAAAAATATTACCCCTTCATACTTTGTACTATCAAAAGAATATCCAAGTACCACAAAATCTTATTCAAAATTTGGAAGACGGATATTTGCTCATAATAATCAATCCGGGGTAATTCCAGGTCACAGAGTGCTTAAATTATTTGTCCAATTGGAAACAGAATCAAAATCTAGAAGACTAAATTAAATGTCTTTCAATTGGTTAGAAAATATTTTAAAAAGTAGTAGTTGCATGGTTTTGAACGTCATCTAGAGGTGAAAGCTCTCAACCCCTTGAAGTCTAAAGGGAAAAAAGAAAGCACTTCAAATCACATTTCTTTATTGAAACTATTATTGAATATTTCCACTAATTGACAGAAACGAGATTAAGATTATTTAGCTCATGAATTATATGTTCAACTTTCACGTTTTAGACTCCAGCATTAATGCCCGTAACCAATGTAAACCATGCAGCTTTTGTGATTCAAAAAGACTACAATGTTCAATTTCGTCAGTTGATTATAATTCTGCTGACTGTGATAACTGTAAGAAGACTAAATTGAGGTGTGACTCGAAAGTAAATCAGGAAGATCAATTCAATAAAACACAGAAAAATAGCAATAAAGTTATGATGCAGACTTATCAAATAGGTATTATGGAAAATAGATTAACAAAATCTCTGTCGATGAAAGAAAATAATAAAAACAGGTTTGAAATAATAGATGAAACGCCAAAACTAATATCTTGCGATTCTTCTCAAGTATTGCATAAAAGAATTATGAAGAAGTCTAAGATTGGAACAAATAAAATGATGCTTCCTAAAGTGAGAATAAGTAAAAACTCAAGTGGAGTATCTGAAAAGACCTTAGGACAATATTCTTTCCAAATATCAGATCAAGAATCAGATCGAGGACATAATGAAGCTCAACAGCAAACTTCTTCTTTCAACACTTCTCATACCTCAGGAGAACTTCTAACTTGCGACCACAGAAATTATATTCAAACAAATACCTTTCAAATTTCCCCAATGATGACAACTTCACCAGCCAATTCATCTCAAATCTCCTCAATATGCACAGCTACGGCATCTAAAATCAAATCTCAATCATCAAAACTTCTCGTCTCAAGAAGCAATCTAGGGATATCGCTGCCAGCTGAATGTAACTATCTATCCCAGACATATGAACAATTAAAGCAAAAAATAGTAATGCCTTTGCCAATAGAAGAAATTTCCAAAGAAAAATCAAAGACAATCCTAATATCGCCAGAACAAAAACCAAAAAAGATGTGGAAGATAATCAAGCCTATTACGGCAGTGGCAAAATTGAAAACAACTATAAGATTGCCAAATGAATGTGTTACAAGATCATCTCTGAAAGCCACATCAAATAAGCAGGTAATGTCACTTAAGAAGCTACCCTCCATAATTCCCTCCATAATATCTTACGTTCCTTATCATCTTCAAGTTTCTGAAATCATTCCAATATACCTCAAATGGAGCTATGATTTCAACTTAAGTGAAGATCTATTTAGTGCCAATATAAAAAATTATCACATCCACTCCAAAGATCTGTTTCATCTTTTAATTTCAATTGATGCATTTAATTTAGAATTAAATGAATACATCACTAAAGAGTTGATCAAAATATATTTCTTCAAATTCAACAGCCTATTTCCAATTATCAATGAGGTTGAATTCTGGGAAAATTACAATGCTAAAATAGTACCAAATTTGATCACTTACAGTATAGTATTGTTATCCATAGGTGACAAACTATCTGAAAAATTATTGGTTGAAAACCAAATCTTTAAATTATCAGATTATAGCAATGAGTTAAGGAAGTTCTGTGATAGGTTGGCATTAAAAATAAAACTGTTATTACTATCAATGCCACAACTAGGAGATAATAACATCTTCACCAAGTTTATCTGTCTTTTATTATTGCTTCTAAATTCTAGTTTCGATAATTATAAGAAAGCTGCAAACAATATATCAAAATGTATCCATTACGGAATGAAATTAGGATTGAATGTGGGAAAAACATACAGGCATATTACTAATATAACCCATGAAAATAACCTTCAACACAAGCAAAATTGGGAAACGACATGCAGGCCAATGTCAGCAAATGACAACAATGGCCATACTTTTAACTCTTATGATTCCACTTTAACGTATTCAAAAGATCTATGGTGGATCTGTTACATCTTCGATCGTTACATTTCCATAATTCATTCCAAACCCTTTCTCATTAAAAAAGAAGATACAAAAATAGAGTCACCCAGTAATATGCAACTAAGATTAATACTTGAGCTGGTCAAAGTATATGAGAGAAGCTTTAGGTATGAACCAATCACATCAAAAACATCTAGCCATGACCACAAGCTTGATCTTTGTTGTGAAGATGGATGTCCTGATAATAATTGTATCTCCTTTGGGAGGAGCTTATCTCAGAATGGTATTCCAAGAGGTTCAAATGGTAATAATAATAGGCCATTTACTACCACAACATCCACAGCAATAAACGAGAAGAATATCACTAAAAGTAGTATTAATCATGAAAACAAAACAGAAAATTCGGTTAATGTTACTGGTGATGAAATTCTTCGTGAAAAAAATCCAAGTGAAATGATATTTTCCCAATTTATAATCAACGAGCTCAATATAAACGAAAAAGATTTTATTGATTTCAAGGATTTTAAGTGCTTGCTGCAAATATCATTATTCTCATATCCAAATAAAATGACCTATTTAATACAACGAATTGATAATCTACTAAAAATAATATTATTAAGCAAGTACCAAAAATCCAACAATTGGATCAGCTTAATAATAAAAGGTAGCTCAAATCTTATTATGTATATTGAATATTTTATGAATTCTGATAAGAAGCACTTTATCAATCTACCTTGGATTCCTAAGATTTTATTAGTGGTTTTGAATATTTTACTAGACATTAAATCAAAGGCAGGTTCTCGGTCTGAAGCAATGAATTGCTTTGAAGCTGAAATGAAGCGTTACATTGTTGTTATGGAAACGTATTCCAAAAAATGGGGATCTATGAAAGAACAAATTGAAAAGTTGAAAGAATTAAGCGAGCAATGAAAAGCTTTTAAAAAACAACATTCCAAACCAAATGAAAAATTAAATATGTACTAGATGTTTTCATAGAATACAGGTTTATTGATCGCTTAGAGTCTGACTAATTATAACTCCCATACCTCTCAATTTCCTAAATTCGAAATCTTTCTCGAATTGATAACTTACTTTTTCCTCTCATGACAACCAATGGTTTGGCCTTAGAATTGTTCTTAAACATTTGAATATCATGACATAATTTAAGAAAACATAAGGTAGGATTGTAATACATTGCTGATATGTGATCTCGTTAAACTATAGCTCATGCTGTAATATCTTTTAACAAGACTTTAGATTTTCTTTCTCAGTATAAAATAACCTAGGTTCTTTTATTAGGGCAAATTTTTAATTTTCACGAGTCTATTCACTCAACATACGTGTTTAGCTACTAAGAATAGACAAAACTATGGCTCAAGTGTTGTAGTAATTGAAGTCAAATAATCCAAGATTTTGAACCAAAATATTATTCAGCAAGAAGGTTTTACCACGACATATGTCTGTAAATTAAAGGTAATTCAAGAATAATAATGTATCGATCTGCCATAGCTACTTGAATTCATTAAGAAGTGGATTCTAATATCTAAACTGAATACATCTCTATTGTCAAAAGTAGCTCAATTATTTACTACGCGTGCACGACTCAAACAAAACCGCACTTGTGTTGACATATCCATGAACCGTCCGATTTCATAACTTGCTCTCCGTCAATTGCCTAGTTTGTTTAGCGGCTATTTGTTTGCTGTAGCTATATTCCTATTATTGCAACCAAAGTCAATTTTTAAGAAGTGAATTTTGTAGAACTTAAAATAAAGTTGATACGGAAAGTACTTTTAAATCTCAATTCTAATCTTATAAAATATTACTCAAACAAATGCCTCCATCTACAGAATAATCAGAGCTGCAAATTTAAGGCGTCAATAATTTTTGCGCATGCAACTTTAATTTTTTGCAATATCTTAATAATTCTATGGAAAACATTTTCATGCTTGGGGAGTATTAATTAAACTTTGTTGATACTTTGTACTATTAGGAATTTGAAAGATGGTTTGAAAATGAAAATGAACTGAATTGAATCGAATGCTTATTTCAAAGTTGCAATGTCGTAAACTGAGTAACAATTTCAATTTCAGATTTTTCCTATGCGATTATCGATTTCAGCTAAATAATAAGCACATAAACAGATAATATTGTGCATGATAAAAAGAATCTTCATTTAATTCTCTAAGTTGTTTTAAAGTACAAACATTACTTCTGTAGATTAAAGATTGCTAGTATCTTCCAGGGTTACAAATAGTCTACTTGTAAGATAGATTTTGTATTCAATTGCAAGAGTATTCTATATATTTACTATTCTGAAACTGTCTTATTATTTAATTAAAAAATTGAAATTCAGCTGGCATATAGAGCCATATATATTCTAGATGAAAAAGGTAACCTTGAATGTACTATAATTATATAGCATGATTGGCTCATGCAGTAAAAAAAGTTTGAGATACTACAATTTGTAATGAAAACAAAATAAATATGACCACCTTATAGACTGACAAAAACATGATTTGATTTGAGCTCAATTTAATATATAAATTAAGATATTTATCATATTTAATTCCTGACATCTAGCATATTTAATATGACTTTGCATGTGCTTTGTGTCAGGCTTCAAGCACAACTCAAAAAATTTGAGATCTAAGCAAGAGTCACAGATTTTGAACACCCTTCTAACACTAAAGTTTACGATAATAGCCAAAAATAAATTTTCTCTTATGTACTAAGTACTAATTATCTGAAGGCCACATTTCTTACAGTATTAAAACTAAAAAGTTTTCATTTTACAAAACATAACACATTTCTTTCTACCTATTGAAAAAATAAACTGGCCTGTAAAAGGTTCCAAGTTATTAACAATTAGGATAATTATTGAACGTGTGATTTTTAATTTCTAGCAGATTTCCAAGAATTACTCTAGATAAGCCACTTCACTCAAGCTACACCGTCAAATAAGTACATCTTACATATACGAGTATCAAATATAATTAACATAACTCAAAATTTCAAATATTTAAAAATATTGCTACTTCTCTCAGCTTTTTAAAGGATAATAAGGTACACAATCAAACCGAAATATTGCGCAACAATTATTGAATAACAAAAACAATTGAAGAATATTACAATGTATGAGATGTTTCTGAAAATTAAATAGACATTGAAAAAGTTCCTAAGCATAGTAGCTTCAAGTCTGACAACTTCATTTATTTTTAATGGAATTACGCTTCCTTTCTACTACTGAAAAACAAAAGTGGGGCTGTAATATGCATGTTCTTCTGATCAAATCCAAAAAGGTTACAATTTGTTACGCATTAGGATAATAATTGAACGTATGATTTTTAATTTCTTTTCGCAGACTGTCAACCAAAATAAAATTTCTCTTACGCACTTCCCTAAAAGCCAGATTTCTTTCTGTATGAAAACTTTTATTTTTTCGTTACATAATTTTTAATTTTTTAATGACGAAGTGCATATAGGCATGTTGTGCTTCAAATAACTTTGGCTAATGCATCACATTGCCCTCACGAATTTCAATAAGTTCTCAGATAAGACGAACTGAAATAGCTTCTTACAACTTTTCTTCTTAACTTTTATATTGTTGGAGTCTATTCTTTACAAGCAGCAAAATTGATTACAATTTGCTGACTATGCACTTTTGGAACCGAATATAAATAATAAACAGACTTTATACTAATGTGGATTTTAGAAAAAATTAACTAACGTAATAAGTTTATGGAATTATGAGAAAGAATTGACAAACTTGAATTTTTGGAAGAATACGCGATCATGGGCTTATACGAATCAGAACAGTAATTGATTACAAGTTGAACATCTAAACCTGAATATATGCAAGATACTGCTCACGGATGATACATACACAGAACCATATTGAAGAAACCCAACCTTTTAAGATGCGGCTAATTTCTATTCTGTCTTTCCCCACAATAAAGAATATTAACAAGGAGGTTCCATAGACAAGCTCTTTATGTATAAATGATGTTACAGGGGAAAAGATTTGCTTAGGGTTTTGATTATGAGAAATCAGAGATTTAACAAAATTGGCCGCTAAGCTATATTAAGGCTATGTAATATAAAAAATAATTGGAAACCTTTGCGTAATGGAAAATATTTTATAAATCAAGGTTTGATTTCAGAGAAATGCTATATCATTACTATATAAAGTAGTATGCATTGATATTCAAATGTAGAAAAAATAACTATATTTAGAAGATGTGAATCTCATTTGACTTTAGGCAAGTATATTAAATACCAAACTCAAGACAATTATATGAGCCACCCAAATCATAGACAATCCAAATTCTAATATACACAATATGTACGTCCTTATATTTAGCCAACTAAAAAAGATTTGAATCTATGACAAAGCTGAAAAAGAGGCTTACTAAATTGTAGCACTAGCAGTACTTGAGTTATTGACTTAATATGAGAGATTTATAAGCATTTCTAGATAGACAATTCAAGTCTTCTTAGGTGTTAGAATTTTCAGCAAAAAATCAATGCAATGTATAGCAATTAGGAAGTAATGATTTGGGCACTGCAAAACTAATTCTAGGCAGTTAGGGGCGTTCCCAATTTAGATTTACTTCTCATCAATTACGGCTGTCTATTCTCCTGCATATTGAACAAAATGATTTTGTCAACCGCAGAATTCCGCGTACCAAGAAAATTCTTACCAATCCTCCTATCACCAAATCTTGTGCACCTTTCTGACCATAATCCATCTGCTGGGGATTGGTTATACCTTTTAAGAAAGGGCCAGCATTAAATGTAGCATTCCTAGAAATTGTGTTTATTCCATAGGACCAAGAAATAGTATTGGAGCCTCCGGAGAAAACAGACGTACATTGCATATCAACTGGATTTGCTGCGAAACCCGAAATAAAAATAAATGGAACTGTTACATATCCTGATGCAGACAGCCCTGAACCTAAAGTAGCAGTGATTGAGCAAGATATCACGGAAGTAACTGAAATCATACCCCCCTAAATTTGGCACACATACAGCATAAACTTCAGAGCCTATTGTAAGATTGAAAGATTGACCGGAATTCAAAGAGGTTAAGCAGGGAATGCTGAGTGAAAATGTATCACCGGTAGACATGGTCGAACTATCAATACTCCAGTCTAATGTTGCTATCCACTGGCCTGCCTCTGGAGATGAGATGGGCCAGTTTGCAACATTATAAAACACGATAGACTCTAATTTAGTGAATGCTCCATAAATTTACTTGGCTGAGACAATATTGAATATTGTTAGAAAAAACAGCCACAATAAGATACTTGGTTTCATTACAGGTTATAATACTATGATTGTAACCTATAATTTCAAAACAATTTATAGAGGTATCATTTATTAGCTTATTACCAAAACCTTATATATTAAAATTCATAGTTCATGCTTTCAATATTGCGGTTATTATCTTCCAACTGCAACTTCTATGTTTGTTTTCACTTAATTCCATTGTTATCTGGAATGCGTTATTCCCCTAAAATGTACTGTAATGCGTGCACAATTTTGGAGCCTACTCATCAGGCGTACGTTGAAAAGCAGATACTTGCTTATCCCTTCACTCTACTAAAAAATAAATTCTTCAATTTAAAGTTGTACTCAAGGCCATGAAAACTTTGTGAAGAAAACATTGTCCGGTATTTCCACAACTACATTTTTTGTCTCCTCAGATTTTGGGCAGGAAAATCAATTTTTTTCCTCGAAATGAGCTCCTAGCTTTGAACATTGAATATAAACGTTTCAAGAAGAAGACATATTTTTAGTGTGGAGGAATTTTTAATTAGTTTTTGTGATTTGTATGTCCATATGGTATCGCAAATTGACCAATAAGATAAAGGCAACATATTTGATTAGGATAATTACACACTAGATTAATGTGGGCTAATTTTATTTTTTTATTCAATTATAGTAAGCCTGATGTCACATTAGCCATTCAATTGCAGTAAGAAAGTAATTTTTAATAAGAATGGTATTACTTCTTCAAAAATAAATGCGGGTCAAACATCTAATTGGATAGGATTTCTTTAAAATTTCAGGATTCTTTGACTTTGCAATCTTATTCCTATTCTCCTTACAGTCGAAGACAATAATTTATATAGTTAGTTATCAAACTTTGGGTATTCTCTATTGCATTAGATTGCATTACAGACAATTAAGAATTTCAATGTCATACCTCGAAAGCTATCGTTTACAAGAAAAAATTCACAATTGTAAACATCTTTCCTAAAAGTAGTAAGTTAATTGAAATATTCATACATATATTGACTTTCTCCAAAGAATTTCATTTTTCCGAATTCAGTGCTAGACAAAACTTATGTTCAATCTGTTTTCAGTATTATCATACTATTTCATACATTGGAGGGAAGGATAGTCATCCGCAATAGACGTTTTGCCTCTTACTTCGTAACTCTCAACAATACTTAAACATTGTAAAAATCTACGATAAGAATAGCACCTCACAATTTCATTTAATTTTTATGCATGAAATGTATAACTGCCAATGCTAGATCAAGTGAGAGAATAATTTAAGGCAGTTGCATTATATAGATGTATTAGATATTATATTTTGATAAGATATATATTTGTTGAGAATGCTATAAATAACAACATGCCTCAGAATTGAAATCTTTTGTTCGCAAAGTAGCTATACTTATGCAGGACTATTTTAATCATCCTTGTTGCTATTTGCCAAATTAAAAAATATTACATTCGCAAATTGAACGTATTTGAACATTCCAGGAATATTTTTAAATATTTGAGATTATGAGCATAGATTTAGTTCAGGCAGAGTTGCATGTAACGGCAGACAATTAGGTGCCAACAAAGTTACACACTTGCGGGTAATAGAGATTTTAAAATTTTATGTGGATTCTAAGGATAAAAAGCAGAGAGACCATAATAAGACAAAATCAATACTGCATTATATTACATCATAATCTATGAATGAGGTTTAGTAATCATATAAAAAACTAATCAACTATTCCCTAAATCTCATTCCAAATAGCTTGTAATTAGATAATTGATAGATAGTTACAACTGTCTATCAAAAAGGAAAATTATAGATGAGTGGAAATTACTAAAATCCTATTTAAAGTCGATATATTCCTGAGTGTATTTTAGATATTCAGAGCTTTTCCTCATAAAAAGCTGAAATACGTATTCGTAAATAATATAGCATCCCAAATTAAGGATCTGAACGAAGATTGTTGAATCATGCACGATTGAATTTCGTCTTATGTACAAGACAGTAAGAATCGTAACAATTCGGGAATTCGTAGAGTGCGCATTATGCATGCGCTAAAAACTCCAAATACTTTCAATACCTAAAAAGGTACTGCTCGCACCAATTAAATTACAGAGGTGCGTATTAGGCTAATTGGTTCCTAGTACAAAAATCTTTTTGGGTACTGTGCACTTGAATGGACAACTTTAAAAATATCACTGGTTTCATGACAGAAAATATAATTAAAAAATCTAAAATCTAAAATCAGTGACCCTATTACTCGAAACTTATTATATTACAAGGAACTAATTACTCGAATTTGAAACATATGCTTGAGAAAGTAAAATGAATATGACTTCACAATTACAAAGATGCTTTTGTATTGATAACATTTCAAATTAAAAGAAGTAGATAGAAACAAACTTCATGAGCTAAAGTTATCCTCTTGAATCTTTAAATTGATCAATGTGGTATTACGTAAGTAATGAAATGTGAAGATTGGCAATTTTGTAATATTTCAATCATAGATAATCATGCTTTTGTATCTCTCTATAAGACTGTTGTCTCATTTCTCTTTGACCCTACCAAAGATGCCTCTCGAATATGCTATTGATCTTGGAATAGTATGCATTGAGAGTACAAACAGCTCTACACTATATCCTTGCTGGGAAAGAGAGAAGAATCAGAATTGTTTTTGGTGAACAAAATTTCCAAACGAGAACGAAAAGTGTCAAAATTCATCAAATTGAATTCATTATACCTGAGTCATTTTTCGTAGTATTTTTTTAGTCGTCCCATTTGTGTATTTATTTCATGGAAGGTGCTTCAAACATTAATATTATAAGGAAATATTTGAGTAATATAATGATCTGAGTCAAAATAAATTCTGTATAATGAATTAAGTACACTCAACTCTGAAATTTGAGAGGAAAACACTATTCAGTGTGCTATTTTCACGCAAGCGGTAGCTACTTTTCGACCAAGTCTTTAAAGAAAAAAAAGCGGAGTTGCATAAGTGTAAATCGTAAAAATTTAAAATATGTAATCTTAAATGCATTGAAAAAATAATTTTGTAATACAATTCCTAAGTTAATAACGTTCAAATGTAAATACGCATACTGGAAACAAGTGCATTAAATAATCACTCCTTTCTTTTGTGTGTGCATCACACACAAGTCGAGAAACGCAAAGCAAATTGCAATAAATGTATGGCTCTAAAATCTACAATTATTATCGAACCCAAATGGGATATTCCATTTTTTATCTTCATTTCTTTCGTTTTATTGCTTGCCCTCTTAGAAAATTATCCGTATCCAGTCTATCAAACAGACATCTTGAGTCTAATTACTCTATATTTTATTCACATAAGGTTTAGTAAAATATCATTCATTCTTAAAAAGATACTTCAGCAGCAAATGCTGTTATATTGCTAGCGGCAAAATGAGTCAATCAAAGAAACCTCATAGTCAGTTAAATGAAATATATAACCTTGCTGTTGTTCCAAAAGATTCTACTCAGTTCTTCCTGGTTGTGTTTGGAAACTAAAAGAATGCATATGTATGTATATGCGTATGTCCAAAGGAAGTATTGATATTGTTGTACTTCTAGGAATAGCTTCGTACTAGTGTGTGGTATCTAAATAGCGTCTCCAAATTTGGAAATGGAAAAATATTTTGAGGTCTAAAATGTCGTTAGAAATCATATCTTAATAATAAGAGCATGAAGTTCATTGATGTGATTCAATGGCATTTCTAGTTAAGACCCCCATAATTACAATTTCTTATATTGGACATACAAAAGTTGTTGTTTTCACAATTATAGGACTTCACCTTAAATTTATATAAAAGAATTGAGCTTACTTCTTCTTATCCCTTCTTATAATTTTATTTTTAAAAATCAGATTTAATTTTTCAGATTGATGATATATCTGAAACTATATATAAAACGTATAATATTAAATATAATAGGTTTATTGATTGTAAAATAGAAAAGAGAATCTCGAGAAATGTAGTTGAGAGATCCTGTAAAAAGATGAAATGGCTACTTTACGGTCGTAATATAAAACTCTCGTATTTTGTTAGTATGTAAGATTAGTATTAAATTTGATTCAGAGAAATTCTAATTGGAAAATCGATGGTGACTAAAACCTTATTGTTTCAACTACTAAAAATTTGTACAAATTTAATTTTAGAGTGTTTCTCTATTCTTCAATGCTTTAGATATATAACTCTTTTTAAATTCAGACAGTCCAACTCTTTCCTGCCAATCGCATTCGTACCCGTAAATTATTTTTTATATCAGAATTTCATCATTTCATTCTTTCTAGTCTCTTAAGCTTGAAATTGATTGTTTCGCAGTTTTTGACACATCGATCAGCAATTCATTACCAATTTCTATCGTGCAAGAATGTTACAATTACGGGAAGAAGGAATCTCTATGAGAATTCACTATCAGTTAACATATTTTTGAGATGGTTGGAGTTTCAATTTATCAAAAGTAAAATGCCTGGTTAATGCAATAATGAAAGCATCTGCGGGTACAAATATTAGGAAATGTTCTGAGTAGTAAACTATTTCTTATCTCACTATGGTGCTAGAGGATGTTGATAAAACTAAGTTTGGCAGGATTTGATTTTTATATAACTAAAAAGTTCCAATTAATAAATCATTGCCACTCTTTCATTTTATTTCGCATAAATTTTGGTGCAGTTATTATACTTAAATCTTGCGAGCAATCTTGCGGCCAGAATAAAACATCTGAATGCAACAGGACATTGTCATATTTCAGACCATTATGATGTATTAATTCTGTGTGGTAGTAATAAAGATAAAAGAGGATATAGTAGTCTCAAGGCGTGTTCCAATAGATATGGGTGGGGGGTTTTTCGGATATTCGTTTTACCATATAAGGAAAGTTACTTATTCATACCAATGTTTGGTTATAGAATTCATACATTTTTTCAACGTTTATAAAGACTCATAACCTAAGATCCTAGTTTATTGTGCATTATTTCCACTACCTTCTAAAAGAAAAAGAAATTCAAGTTATATTATCCTCAAATTCCAAACATTCTTTCACAGTGTTTGCGTTGTTTGCTATGAATAATCCATTTCGTGATTAATATTTCACTTAACAAATAGTAAATTGCAGAAATGATTATTCTCTTTGAATTTTTTTGCATGTAGAGCGCAATAGTTAAATAGAGTAGTTTCAGATTGAATTTGTTGAGACCAAAAATCAAATTTCATCATTATGCCTCTTTTGTTGAGTAGCTGAATTTAGATTAAGTTAATGTGGGAGATTTAGATCAGCTCGGGATTTTGGATTCCAATACAATAATAACAATCAATCATGTAGTGTGCAATAAAATGTAAAGAGGACTTTCTGTTTTGAATTTCAATGGTAGAATCGGTGACCGTTTGTCGTCAATATGAAATCATTCCTGACCAAATGGAGGTTTATTTTTTTCTCATACTTATTCTTGAAAATGAGGCTTCAAGGAAAGCTACTCAATTTTGATCTAAATTACACATTTACGCAACTAAGCAAGATTATGCGTTTATGCATAATTCTGAATTATTCTCAAAATGTTAGAAAATACTTGCTTGCATATATCTTCTGATATTTATCCATTTATTTTCTAATAGTCTTTCCTAGAATAGTAGCATTATTTCAGCGTGTTGCACATCTATTGGTGCATTGATATAATCCAAGAAAATGACTTGCATTGTTTGCACTTCTTCCAAAACCTACTGACATAAGTTCTTGAGGTAAGTTCACGGCAGCAATCAGGAGTTAGATAATTATCATGATTTAATAAGAATATTGTTATCTTAAGTAATTATATTCAAGATACGATACTAAAAATAAATAAATGCAGATAAAGATTTTGAAACTACGAAGAATTTAGACTTGAAAAGAACTAGATTTCCAATCCTGTATTCTTTGTTCAGAATTTTCGTGTTTTTATGCAGTTTAGGTATACTTCAGATCTTTTTAGGTAGTGCTCGCTTGAACTTTAGCATGTGAGCGTGTTTTACATTGTGGCAAAACATTTGGAAAAGCACAAATATTCTAACTCAACTTGCCTCCAACAATAGCGCTGCAGAGTTGATTTCAACCATGCTCTACTCATAAATTTTGTTGGTAGTACTTTCTGTTTTTACTTCGAGTTCACTTAGAGTAGTCTAAATATATAATAGTGTTCTTCCGACCTGAGGAGATATTTTTAAATCCTCGATTGTGACTGTTTTACAAAGATCTGAAAATTAGAGACGAAGACAGTACTTTCCTCGTATACAAGTAGATGCTGCAGTGGTAAAATTTGTCAATAGTCAGATAATATTCAACTGTATAAATGGTCAATTAGCACTGGCACTTGTGTTAAAAATACCTTGCATATTGCATACAAGAACTTTTGCGCATAGTAATGTTATTTCATATATCTGTTGTCTGAAAGTCATTACGAGAACTCTTTGAAAATAAATTTTGTTCTTGCTAAATTGTGGAACTTGTAGATTCACTTCTAGCAATGAGTGGAAATCCAAAAGAAAAAATTTTCGTGGTCTTAAAATGTTTAAAGAATGGGTTGCGACTCAATGATTTAATAATTACATACTCGGAAGCATGCGCCATAAGCTTTGGCAATGAGTTAGTTCATCCGATTTTAGAAAACTAAGGATTTCTTTTTAGCATATTTAAAATCATAGGCTTGCAAAAAAACTTTTTGGGTATCCTAAATTTTGGCAGTTCATACTAGAATTAGGCATACCAAGTTTGGAGGAGCCTTTCTCGCACATAATTGACTAATTTTTAATCAAAAATACAATGAACCGTGTCACTAAAAGTGGAACAATATCTAAGCCAAAGTAGTCTCTTGCAAATTTTCATCTGGAAATGGACAAATACTTACGGATTGTGCTGGATTGCTGAGTATGATTATCATATGTGGTGTATTTTTGAACCTCAAATGATCGCCTTACAGATCATTCAGGACTAACAAATTCATAAATAGAATACAATTTTTATTCACACTCAAAGTGTCAAATACGAATATGTTTATGTGACATTAGATATGCATGCATGAATTTGCCTTGCACAATACGATGAAAATTTTTTGAAGATATTGTAGCCATACAATCAGTTTCCTTTACATCTTGTCCAATGGTTATGTTCAAGAAATCATCTTATCATTGAGCTTTAAAGAATGATTACATTCTGACGCAAGGGCACATTTTTGCTCCCCTTAATATATATATATACATATATATATATTATCGCAAAAAATTTTGCTGCAACCAAATCTCTAAGAGCATACGTGAAAATTTGCTCACTTATTATTTTTATCACCACACCAATGAATAAGAATCATATAGTTATACTCGACTCTCCTTCAATAACTTCAAAGTGCTTCTTCACTATTAGATATCACTTGTGAAATGTAAATGCAATAGTGCGGAATATTTTTGAAGACCTTAAAGACACATTAAATATATTATTTGAATGTGGTTGACACTAAATAAAATCCCATATTATTTTATTTCCATAGTATCCTTAGCATCATTACATACTAATTCACAGGTCATGAGGTGAGAATATCTGTCATGTTAACTTAATCTCCGAATCTTTCACATTTCCATCGAATAAAAATATTATCAGTCAAAAGCATCTCCAAAAATTTGTAATTAGAATCTGAAAATTGGTTGTAGTTGAAATTTGAATGTCTAGAAGAATGTAAATGGCCAACTTTAATTAGCTTTAAAATCTCTGAGGGTCGATAGAACTTTCGCTCCTGCAGGATATAACGACAAGAGATTTCTTTTGGAACTCTATTGTTTAAAACCTAAGCATTTCACCAACATAAATTGTTTTGAGTCACTCAAGAAGAAAAATGCTGGGTTAATCTTTGAAGAGGTAAAATTGAACATCACTAATTTTCTAGTGAAAGATTTTGAGGCTCTTGTTTGCATAGTGTACATATAATACATTAATTGTATAGCATGATTTCTGAACACTTAAGTACCAGCGTTACGAACCTAGCGAAGAAAATATTTTGTGGTTAAATTTCAAAGCTCTCCAGCATCATTTTTATTAACATTACCCAACTATCATTAGCAAGTAAATTTCTCGATTTATCTCATTGATCTTCAAATGGAAAAATGCTCATATACTAATAAAGGATGCTTTCTTAAGTGCGGTAGAAACGACAAAAGCTTTTGTCCATTGAAATACATAGGTCAGAATACTGAACTGCTTGTACATATTGCTTCAGTATTTTTCCAAGTATCATGGATTTAAAGAACTATAATATTTTGTGGAAATTACCACATTGATTATTCTTGCAAATGTGCATAATTATCCCACGTGATTCTAATAAAATAACCAGACTGTTAGGGATCTAAATTTCGAAGGAATTGCCTCATATGATACATTTACTTTGCAGCTTGTCATAGTCAAAAATAATTTTCTATAACCCAGCAATAACTTGCTGTATATAATACTTAAAAAGAAGCTCCTTTTTCATGAACACTTACTTATCTATATTATTCTACTATTCCACATCACTTTGAATAAAAGCCTTTTATTTACTCTTTTTTTTAGCAGCCTTTTTTGTAAATGCGTTGCCAACACCCTTTGAAAATGAATCAACTGCAGTTGGTACTTCTACTACTGAAAGCAATACTAATTTCGAAAGCATTGAATTATATCGTCGAGCTGCAGTATCTTTACCTCCAGGTGCATGTTTACCACAGGGTTCAGGCTCTCCTGGATTTAACGCTGTTTTTTACCCGTACCCTTATGCATCGAGGTTATACACTTCTTTAGCTTTCATAGAATATAAGTACAAACAGAATAAGCCCATTCCATATGCTTATGGTGTAACTAATACTAATTTCAGTGGACAAGCACCAACAGGGCCCAGTAAAAAGGATTACATTTACTACCAATACATTGACTATTCGAATTTTTCACTAGAGCTTACTGGCTATTTTCAAGCTCCTGAAACAGGTGCTTACACCATCAAATTAAATGTAGATGATGGTGCCCTTGTCCGTATCGGACAGTCTCAAGCATTTGATTGTTGTAATACAAATGTATCAGCAAATTATGGGCAGTATACTCTATTCTTAACTGGAAGTGTCAATTCAGGAAGTACATACATCAGCAGCCAAACTACCCTGACATTACAGCTTCTGCAAGGCTATTTCTATCCTATACTGATTGTCTATGCACAAATTGGTAGTATTTATAAATTGCAATTTTCAATCACATCCCCCAGTGGAACTGTCATCACAGACTTTACCAATACATTCTCATATTCAAATTCTGATGAAGGCTGTCCTGCTGTCATCACAACTACTGTTCCATGGGCAGGAAAAGCAACATCAACTACTAGCTTGCCTGCATCAGATGGTCAAACAACAACAATTGAAATTATAACTCCAACCAAGACAGGAGTTACTACCGTTACTACTCCATGGACCGGATATGTTACTTCAACTATCACTATCACTCCAACAGTTTCGGGTGGTACTACTACTGTTGAAGTATTGGCTCCTAGTGAATCCGTAGTTACTACCATGACTACTCCATGGACTGGAACTGTTACTTCTACTACCACCATCACACCAACAGTTGCAGGTGGTACTACTGCTGTTGAAGTATTGACCCCAACTACTGCTGTTGAAGTATTGACCCCAACTACTTCTGGTGTTACTACCATTACTACTGCATGGACCGGATCTGTTACTACGACTACCACCATCACTCCAACAATTGCGGGTGGTTCTACTACTGTTGAAGTATTGACTCCTAGTGAATCCGGAGTCACTTCAATTACCACTCCATGGACCGGATCTGTTACTTCGACCACCACCATCACTCCAACAGTTTCAGGTGGTACTACTACTGTTGAAGTATTGACGCCAAGGACTTCATTATTCACTAATTGGGGATGTTGGAATGTAAGTGGGGCTTCTGCGGGATGCAGATCTCTATCAACATATTCAGTTCACTCAGGAGAATCTTCAAATATGCCCTTGACTGTGACCAATACTGATGTCCATTTAACCTATTTAACTATTACATCTTGTTCTGCAGGAATTTGTTCCATGGTCCAAGTTTCAACTGGTTATATCGTGGTCACCAGGGATCACAAATCTTATACTACCTACTGTCCTTTGAAAAGTGTTGCCAATAATTTACCTGTTGTATCAAGTACTGCAAAGGCAATTCAACCTATTAAAACGGCAAATCAACCTGTGATCTCTGGTTCTCCGGAGTCAACTCCACTAGTAAGTTTTTCAGTTGTTACAAATAGTTAGTTACGGATTTCTGGTATTTCAATTACTCAAGTTCATGCAATTTTACCTCCAGCATTGTTGTCTGAGGGATCTAGCTCTACTCACAACGTTACTTTTACTTCATTCTTGTTAATTGTAATTTCTTACTTCATTTAATTTAAAGAGCAGATTAATTTGATCTCATTGGTGTCTCTCTTCTTAGCTGCATTATATAGATTCTGTTGTCATTTTCACCTTTCTTCTATTTTACTCTTTCAAATTTCACAATCTTTAAAGTATATTTGCTTAATAAAAAAGATGGCCCCCTGAGTTTAATTTCGTTTCTATCTTCTATAACTTTTATTATAAATGACAGGAAATTAATTACATCGATTTGTAGCATATAAATGTATTATTCTTTTCATAAGTTGTGGCGAAGGGTTTTCACAAACATGGAAAATACCTATAACGAATGTGGGATTCAAATAAAAATGCCTAGTGATGGTTTTTAGGACCTCTTAACCTTCGATATCAAGATACCAAGAGCCAAAATTACTTGTCAACTATGTAGCTCCGACAGTAATATTTCAGTTGTTGGCAGTCACAGCTTTTTATGTCTATGACAGTTCGCTTCTATAAATATAAGATATGTGTTTAAAGTCTTAGTCTGCTGCACTAGGAGTGCTCTAATTTACAATTCCTTTACTTAAAAGTTAATTCTTAAGGAGCAAAGGTTACCTAAGGATGGCCGACCTTTACAGGTGTTTTATACTTTAATAAGTGAGATTATGTAGGGTTTTGTTTATTCTCCTCATTATAAAATAACAGGTTAAGATAAATCAGTAAAAATATCAAGTGTATAATTGTATAAGTGTATAATTAAATAATGATAGAATTGGCTATTCATGTACAATGTAAGGAAATATGCTTGAGCTATGTTATGGGGTAGAATTGCAAATTGATTGTAAGGAAACGACAACTGAATTCCGAAACTCCTCTCTCAATTATTCAGATTTAGTCACAGTTAAGGATCTTATTTTTACCTTCTTTGTGTCAAGATAATGCAAAGCTAAGAAGTATAACCTGTAACAATGAAAAGTACTAAAGAGTCACAGATATTACTGCACAGAAAGAAATTACCCCACATAAACTATTTAAGTTAACATAAACCATTAGATACATGATGTTCCGTTGCGCACCAATCCCTCATATTCTTTCTGAATCGATCTGCGCAATAATTCAACAACCATACACTCGTGTATTAGTGTTCAGATTTTGCACCTAAAGAAGTGATCTCGCAACAATTTTCAATCTCAAAGTAAAGGTTGTCTGCAGTCTTTATGTAAGTATATGCAGGATGTTTTTGCCATAAACAGTGGAAAGAACTACGAACAGTTCCCAAGTTTTGCAATCTTTTCTCCTATTCAAAAAAAAAGAAACACAGAGATTATGAACTGGTTTTAAGAGCTATATTATTACACTGATTACTGAGTATCGGCTGCTTTTCGTCATTATTATGGAAATATGCTGCAGTATTATATCCAGCCACTAATAGAAAACTCATAAAGCCATTTGATGTGAAACAGATTATTAAGGACTTATACAGATTGCTTACATGGAAATTGCCTTTATACTATTTTTTGATATTAGCGGATATATACATGCAAATAAATAATATAAGTAGCTGAGAAATTTTTTTTCAGGTAATCAGTCAAAAGTTTTCCTCTTGAAGGGTCTATATGTTGTTCTTTTATCAATCAATGAATTGATTTTGTACATAAATTAGTTGAATAAATAAATAAATAAGTAAGTCATATTAGACGATTTTTTTGGCCAACTCAAACAATATTTGAAAACATCCAAGGCGGGAACAAATATGACCAATTCATGAACTTTGGAATTCTCGTCTTGTCTTGCAACTATTCTGTCTCTTGCTATTATATAACCTCTCATTAATAGGGCAAGTGTTGCAGTTACAAAGTATGATACTCCCGGAAATTATTGATATTGTGAAAGGACCAATATAATGAGCAAAAACACTACACATAGGTCTTCCTATACAAAAGCCAACATGGTTGAAACAATAGCACCTTGTGCTTGAATATAACTTAAGGAAACTGTGAAATCACTCATACAATATATAGTGGAGACATATCCAAACATGCAAGTAATTTGGTAGAAGCATAACATCCAAAACCCACAACATCTAATGCATGCCATATCTATAATTTTAAATTCAACTTTATACTGCTTAGGCTTTACTATAATTAAAAAGACGCCAAGTAATACCAAAACAGCACTAATAATACCTTGAGCTCTAAGGGCCCATTTAAAGCTTTTTTTCTCAATGATTTTTTGATGGCCAATGTTGAACACAACCCCTCCAACCCCACTTCCAGTAACACCAAGCTGACTAGCTAATGCTCTTCTCTTAACAAACCATTGACTAACTAATGTCATAGAAGGTAAACTCATGAATTCTAACCCAAATGATTGCATCATTCCTTGGGTTAAATAAAGTTGCCAAAGACTAACCGCAAAACTTGCCAATATCATTGCAGCAAACTCAAGTTGAAACTTTTGTTAAAAACAAACAAAATTCTATCACCCATCCATAACCACCATCGATATCATTATATTTATCTTTATCTTTGTCTTTATCTTGAGGCTCTTCACTAGCCATTATCTCCGAAGGCTTGGCATCCTCGATACTCAATTTACTTTGGGAGTCAAAATTAATTTGAGAGAGATCTTTTAGCATTCCTAATAATGTTCATTGGCATTGCTTATTCTCTATTTCAACATAAGTGTATCGTTTTATATTAAAATCTACTACTTTATTTTTTAAAAGAATATCAAAATTTTTGTTATCAATATCGAATATCGGAACCGGACCGGCTGATGTCTACCGACTTCGAATCTTCCTTTCTGCCGACACGCCAAAGTCTATCTTTTGACACATTTTGTCTCATGTTTAATACTCTTATTTGCCCCATCTCTCATTATTCTTGTGAGACATTATTACCAGTTTGATACTCTTCAATTCTATGGATGCGAAGTCCGGGTCGCATAATATTTGTAACACTAGTAGATGAATCTAATGAAATTATTTGTTCTCTGCGTATACTTTTCAGCATTACATTTGCGAACAAGACAGCGTCACATCTTACTATCTCACAATTATAATTCATTGTATTACTTTATTACGTTATATCATATATTATTAAGAGGATACTTCTATTCAATATCCTTAGAATAAGCAAGTCCATTTTCCTTTCGAATGTCATCCATAACATCCATCACTAAAAGAGTCTCATCCCATGGCATAATTTCATTTTCTAATTTCCCGTTAAAGATATCTTCAGCTACAGCGTTAGCCTCATAAACAAATCCATTATATCCACTGGTATCTTCATATTCAATAGGATCTCTTCCATTATAAAACGTAATTTTGAATTTTTTGGGACTGGCCGGATTTGCTGACCACACTTGAACTTTACCTTTGCTACCTTCAAGTGTGAGGTATGGCCCAATAACATCAGACCAATTCGAACAACTCAAGATTGCTTGTTTGCCATTCTCGTAGTGTATAAGTATTGAACTTGCAAAATGAATTCCATCTTGTTTGTCGATAGTTTGAAACGATTTTACATCAAATTTTGTAGAATTCTTCCCAACCTCTTTATCTAACAAGATTCTAGCATATGTAAGATTGTAAATTCCAATATCAAGCAAAGCACCACCTGTTAATGAAATATTTCTAATTCTAGAAGAAGGTGGCACATTCTCAAGATCAGCGTTAAAACTGAAATCCATCAACAACCTTTTCGTATCTCCAATCAACTTCTCTTCAAAAAGGTGTTTCTTCAATAAATCAATCGAAGGGAAAAATCTTGTCCAAACTCCCTCCATAAAAAACAAGCCTTTTTCTTTAACTTTGCTAATAATTTTTCTGGCTGCCTCACCTGTAACGGTAGCAGGTTTTTCACATAGAACGTGTTTACCATTTTCCAATGCTTCAAGAGCTTAGATC
Source organism: Chernovozyma aurita (assembly GCA_030566905.1). Taxonomy (NCBI): domain Eukaryota; kingdom Fungi; phylum Ascomycota; class Pichiomycetes; order Serinales; family Debaryomycetaceae; genus Chernovozyma; species Chernovozyma aurita. The sequence continues at coordinate 26,521 of JAKUBO010000023.1, forward strand.
TATGGAATGAATGTGGGGTACCAATATAAACGATATCAACAGAAGGATTAGTAAAGAAGTCCTCGTATGATTGAACAGAAGGTAATAAGTTCCCATTATTTGCTTTAGAAATGTTATTGGTCTCTATGAAAGCTTCGCCTCTTTCATTTGATGAAGAGCCGATTGATTGAATGATATGGGTAATCTTGTTATTTCTAGAATTGTTCAAACATAAATCGTGGACCAACTGTCCAGAAATATTTCCTGCTCCGAGAATTCCCCAATTTATTGTGGTCATTATCAAAAGTGATGTTGGTGTTTAAATTATTTGAAGAAATGAATGTAATGAGTTGCAGGGGTTTATCTTTATAATTCCAAATTTGATGAATTGAGACTCAAACTAATTGAAAATCCTGGATCTTTTCTGAACTTTCAGCAACTCCAATTACACTCAATGGGTAACCTTGAAATGTATGAATGAGTCCAAAGATACTTGTAAAAAAGTTTAAATATATTGATAGAGTAAAGTTACATTTGCTAGGGGAGTGCGATGTTACATTTTTTGGTTGGACCAGCATCAATCGCTTTTGTCTCCTCTTCGGGGTTGCATTCGCTTGAGGTTGCAATTTCGCAGCGTTGCATTTTCTGGGGTTACATTAATATTGAGTTTTGTAAATTTTTTTTCTTGTGGAGAGCGATAAGACTATAAAGATCACAACAGTTCCATGGGGTGACAATTGAATAGAGAAAAGTACATTAAGTCAAGTCAAGGCAGCATATACGGTAAAGATTCGAATAACAGGCTGGACTTTTGGGAATTTGTAATATTTCAATGCCACACCAAATCTCTCATTTTCATCACGATCAAATCGCTAAGGACGGGTTCACTATTGTCCGAGACTTCCTCACCAAAGATGAAATCATTTGTTACAAACAAGCGGCAGATCAAGTTATTAAGTTAGCTAGAGATGCTAAATGGTCTCAAGTTAGAACTAGAGGTAAGCAATTCCCTCCTTGATCCAGAAACTTCAGTCCAGATATATGGGGAGTATCTGCACTTCTTCATCCAGACTTAAAAGAACTCTCATTACCATTTCATGAATGTTATTCTTCTGACAAGATTTTGGATATTGCCAGAGATATTCTTCAAACTAATAAAAATGGATTTTCAATGGATTTGTTCAATATGTTAATAAACCCATTAACTGACTTCGAATTGGATTGGCATAGAGATTACATTAAACCTGAAGCAACTCGTGCAGAAGAAGCAATCCAGTTGTTACAAGACCCTTACGCAGGTACCAGTTCAATTTGTCCCTAACAAATGATACGTGTTTAATAGTGATTCCTGGTTCTCATAATAGAATAAGAAATGATGAAGAGCATGAAAAGACTTCTAATGACAACAGAAAAGAATTTATACAAGGTCAAATAACTGTTGAATTGAATCCGGGAGATATAGTATTCTACAATAGTAACATTCTACATAGAGCCGCATATAACTCAAGGAATGAAAGAGTCACTTTGCATTGATCTTATGGACATGTTGATCATGGTAAGACTAGAGCAAAGGGAGTCTTACAGCATGGAGTTGCAGAATGGTTATCAAGTTTCCACCCTCTGGAGCCCAACTTAATCATGTTGCGTTCTAAGTTAGAAATTTTAGCAAAGCAATTTGAGGGCCAAGAGCTTGGATATGCCTTAGATGGTTAATGAATTGATGAAGAATACTAAAAACATGTGGTGTTGAATCTCCACTAAGTCAACCAAAGTATTCTTTTTCCTGTCTGAAGTGTTCTGTAGTTGTATAAATAGGAATAGTCTATAAATTTGTCATCAAAATAAGTGTAATCTCTAAAAACTTAATCATTAAAACTAAAGAAAGTCATTAATGCTAAATTCTCCATCTCGATGACTAGCTAACCTCTTTTGGCATCGAGTCACCTGACTTCTCCATCATACCTGGAGTTAACCGAGAATGACTTACATTGCAGTAACTCGGTGTTATGTACTGCATATACTAAATGTGTCAACCAGATCTCTTCTTTGTTAAAAAGGCATTCTTCAGCTTATATAATCAATGTAAAGTCTCAAAATTATATGTATCCGTTTAGTTACTATGATCGTACAAGAGTCTATTTATGTCTAGCTCGTAATTGTTCGAAAAAAGCTTTTTGAATAAGGGAAAGATACTTTTGTCAAGCAATCGAGACTTTTCTCGACTATTCACTAATAAGATTACTCCAGTTCCTTTGGATAGTGAAAAAACAAAAATATCCAGGTTATAGATGCAACATTTTTCTGATTTTTTTTTCAGCTGGCTAGATCCAGTATTGAAAGTAGGGTATTTAAGAATTTTGAAAGCAACTGATTTGTTTAGACTAACTTTGGATTTGAAAGCTGACGTAATGGCTGCAAAATTTCATGAAATAATGAACAGAAGACTTTAAGAACAAGATGCTACAGCAATTACTAGAAACACTCTTATACTATCTTTGCCAGAATTTTCTTTGTACAATATCTTATTGCATATGTATTTTTACTCATATCAAATATTGCTTTGACATTGAGTTCATTATTAGTCAGAGGATTGATCACTTAGTTTAGCAAGATCTAGTTATAACAGAACAATAGTATTCTTTTAGACGATATTTTGAGTGCAATTGATGCAAAAGTTGGTAAGCACGTTGTGGAAAATTGTTTGCTAGGATATTTGCTGGGAACCACTTGATTGCTAGGTACCCATCAGCTGTCTCTTGTATCTGCAGCAGATCGAATCATCTTTATACAAAAACATCACAGTATAATTTGCGGAACTCCTTCCAAATTTCAATCATATCCATCATTTGTAAACTTTATGAAGTATAGTGACGTGAAGATAAAACTGATGTAGAAGGTAAGGAAATTGATGATGAAGCAAAAGAAGATAAAGACAAAACATTGTTAAAAAAGAAGAAAATTCAAAAACAGCTAACAAGGCAAAAATCGAACAAAACTTCTGATATCCACCAAATTTCTAATGATGAAAAGCTAGTACAGAAAGAAGAGCAAGCAGTTAATAATATTCCTTTCAAAGTATACAAGCGATATCTTGACGCTGGTACGGGATTCTTCATCTTTATGGCATAGTGCCCCTTCTCTTGCTCATGATGGATCTAGCATCATTTTGTTCACTTTTCACAAATACTTGGCTTTCATTCTGTATTGCAGGCAAATTTTCATCCTCGACCCAAGGAGATTATTTTGGAAATTATGTAATGTTCACGATAGTGGCTGTGACTAAGCTTGGAATTCACGATTATGACTTATGTTTCGAATACTGCTTCTCGGACTTTGAACATTCTTGCCATCCAACAAGTGTGCCGAGTTCCAATGTGTTTTATGGATATCACTCAAATGGGACGTATAATAGACAGATTCACTAAGGATGCTGATGTTCTTGATAATGAATTTGGTACTTAAGTCAGATTGTTATTTTATTCCACTTCAAATGTAGTCAGCGTCTGCATTTTATGTATAATCTATTTACCTTGGTTTGCAATTGCAGTTCCATTTTTGGAGATAATATTTGTCTCGATTTTCAGTTATTACTTAGATGCCGCTAGAGAAGTGAAAAGATTGGAGGCTACCAAGCGTTCCTTCATTTACAACAATATCCAGAAACTTGACAAGATATTGGCGTCATCAAGGCATTCAAAGCTGAAGAAAGATTTCGGACCAATAATTCTAAACCCATAAAGTCCATGAACGAATGCTCTTTTTTGACAGTAACTAATCAAAGATAGTTGGGTATTCGGATGGATTATTTAGCATCTAGTTTGGTCTTGTTGATCACATTGCTCTATGCTTCACCGGTATTCAAATTAATGCTTCATTTGCTGGTTTGATAGTGTTTAATGTCTTACAAATGTCATCTATGTTGACTATGCTTCTTCATGGGTACACTAACGTTAAAAATTAAATGAATTCTATGCAAAGAATTTCTCATTATGCATTCGATCTTCCACAAGAAGCTCAGAAAGTATCCCAGAAAATGACCCAGATGAAAGCTGGTCCACTGAAGGAAATATTACATTTGAAAATGTAACTATGAGATTACGTGAACACTTGCTGTTAGCTTTAAAAGGAATGAAATGTTTCCGTGAAAGGAGGAGAAAAAATAGGTATCTGTGGTAGAACAGGTGCTGGAAAATCCTCAATAATGACTGCCATATATAGGATGGTTGAACTTCAAAGAGGAGTAGTAAAGATTAACAATGATGATATGTCCAGATTGGATATTAAGAGATTAAGAAGCAGTACATCAATCATTCCTCAAGACCCAGTACTATTCCTTGGAACAATAAGAAAGAATTTGGACCCATTTGGAAATAGTTCTGATGATGTCTTATGGAAAGCATTAAGAAGAGTTGGTTTAATAGAATCGGCAGAACTAGAAATAATCAAAGACAATAAGGAAACAGGAAAGCTTCATAAATCCCACTTGGATCAAAATGTGGAAGATGATGGAGTGAACTTCTCTCTTGGAAAAAAGCAATTGATTTCTCGCCAGAGCTCTTATCAGAGAATCGAAGATTCTTATATTGGATCAGGCTACTTCTTCAGTGGATTATAAAACAGACTCTGCAATTCAAAATACCATCAGTACAGAGTTTAGCACTTACACAGTTTTGAGTATTGCCTATAGATTGAAAACAATTTTTCACTACGATAAAAATTTTGTGTTGGACAAGGGAAACATTGCAAAATTTGAAAAGCCAAAGGACTTATTTATAAGTGAAGGCAGTATATTTCGTGAAATGTGTTTGAAATCAAAAATTGGAATCGACTCATTCACCAAATAACTGCATCACACATTTGCATTAGTACATTCATTCATTTACCAGCTCATTTATTTATACATTTAGAATATATCATTTTCATACGGACAATGTATACTGTCATGACCATCTCTTTCACATAAACCGCACCATTTTTCTTTCCCACTACTTGGGTCTATAATCACTTTAGGAGAAAATATGGGAAGTCCAGAATTTGAATTTGGAGTTTCACTGATGCGCATAGAAGCATCCTTAGTGTAAAAATTGGAAGAGGTGTTGGAATTATTCATTGATATACCTTCTTTGAGCTGTCTAAGTTCTTGCTTTGTAGACTTGAGTTCTTTCTCGATCTCACTCTTCAAGTTTAAAACATCTTGTAACTCTTTCTCTTGCTTCTTGGTTTCCCATTCGTGAAGTTTCTCGATTTCTTCAATTGATTTCTGAAGCTCTGTTAATTCATCAAAAGTAGGTCTCATCTCTAAATCATGTTTAAGTTGCTCCATCATTTTTTCAAGGTTCGAGCTTTCACCAATCTCTTCTTTAAGTGCTTTAATCTCTGAGTGAAGAATTTCAATTTCAGAAGAATTAGATGATGAACTTTTGTTCACCTTCGCCCTTTCTGTCAATTCTTCAATTATTAAGTTATTGGAACTAATTGTTTCCTCAAGTTCTTTTAACTGAGATTCTGACGTTTCTTTCCAAGCTTCTAGATCCTTAATTAGGGCTTCTGAATTGATTAATTTCTCATGTAACATTTGATTCTCTGATTTACATGAATCAAGAGATACTTGTAATTCTTTCTTGTTGCTCTCGTGGTCGACGACAAGATTTTCTTGTATTGTTTGATGCTCAGCATTTAATTTCTCTTCCCTGTTGGTGAATTCAGATGCTAATCTCTCTTGCAATTCTTGCACTTCCCTTTTATGACTTGCTTCAAGCTTTTGCTTTAGATTTACATTACTTTCAGTCACCCTTTGTATTTTTAGCTTCAATTCTTTTGAATCGACATCTGATAAAATGTTGCGTTGGAATTGATCTTTGAGATTCTTGTTTTCTTCTTGTAGTACTATTATTGTGTCTTCCAAAGAATTGAGATCTTTTGTCTTTTCTTCGATTTGTTTATGATTGTTATTTTCTAAAGTCAATATCATTGATTTTGCATTTTTAAGATCTTCTTCAGTCAAAGATTTAGCATCAACTAATTGTGCTTTCTCATTTTCTAACGATAGTATCGTATCCTTGAAAATCTTCTGGTTATCTGTTAGCAAGCCTATTTCTCTTTGTAAATTCTCAACATTTATCTTAAGAGTACTACCTTTACTGTTCTCTTTTTCAATTTCTTCTCGCAATCTTTCATTTTCATTTCTCAATTGTTCGACTGTCTTTTGTATGGAAACTAGCACTTCATCAGTTTGGTCATTGGATTGTGCTTTCAAAACAGATGTTTCATCCTGGAGAGTTACAGTTGATGTATTAAATTTTGAGGTCTCTAGATCTAGTTTTTTTTGTAGTTCGATGTTTTGCTGCTTCAACTCATCTATAGTCTTCTGAGTATCTTGATTTGCATCAGCAATTCTTTTTTGCAATTGGACGCTCTCGGTCTTTAGGATAGAGTGGTCTTGTTCTAGAGCCCCATAGTTTTCGGAAATTTCATTTTGAGAATATTGCGCAAGTTTTATCTTCTCTTCATTTTCAGAAATGTCTAATTCGAATGATTTGATTTGCTCTCTTAAATTATCTGCTTCTGTATTAGGTAAATGGGCCTCAGAGAGAAGCTTTTCATTTTCCTTTAATGCAGCCGATAGCTTTCCTTGAAGAAGGGTATTTTCATTCTGAAGTAGAGCCGAGCTATCGGACAAGGCTTTGAGCCTTTCAAGTTCTAATTCTTGCGAAATTAATTTAGCACTCAGTTCTTTTTCAAGTACCTGTTTCTCCATTGAAAGATTGTAAATAGATGCTTGCAATTCCAGTATTTGTTTGGAAGATTCTGAAACAGAATCCTCAAGATTTTGTTGATCTGTTTGCTTCTCAGCTTGTTGATGTTTGTGGATGGTAAACTCATCCAATTTTTTTGATAACTTCGAGATCTCGGATTCATAGTAATCTTCTGCTTCTTGTTGTGTGTTTGTAAGCAAATCCAAACTGTCTCTCCATTCTTCTCTGGCCATTTCGAATTCTTTTCTTTGCTTCAATATCTTGGCATCTTTTTCGGAAAGCTCCTTTTCGTATGTCTCCAAAAGTGGATGAAGTGATTCGACAGTACTTTGTAATTCGTTCAATATAACCATTTTTTCTTTCATTTCATTAATACTTTGTTTATGTTCTATTTTCAAGTCTTCAAGCTCTTTTTCAAGAGCTACTTTAGATGCTGATAGCAATTTCAATTGAGCTTCAATTTCTCGACTTGTACCTGATACATTTCTACTTGATCGTGAAGGAGGTCTTTGATAGTCATTGGAATTCAACCTGCTGCTGGGTCGACTTAAAGCCTTACTAAAACCATTTGAGGTAATATTTGATGAGGATATTGTGGGATTGGGACTGGAATTTGAATTTGAATTGGATTTAGATCTTACTTTTCCATTACTTAATAGTGGACTTGAAGGAGGTGGAGAACCAGCGATACTACTCTTTCTACTCAGTGGACATGATAATTGAGGATTGGTTTTTTTTAATCTCTCCAATGGAACAAATAGACCGGTCATTGGGGTTTTAACCTCGAAATATTGCACTCCATCCACCGCACCCGAATTCTTTCCTTTAAGTGCTGCAATCAGACCGAAGAGTTCTAAACCACAGAAAATGCCTTGTTTACCCTCAATTACTCCAACATATCGTAGTATACCTTGTCCGGGAGTCCCAGGAACGGTTACCTTCTGACCGATGTTATCATTGATGTCCTCTGCTTGACTGAAAAGTGGAGTGATCATCTTTACTTGAGTGATATCTTATGATGATAATGAAATATCGTCTATTTTTGTTTTGATTTCTTGAGCATACGCATTCTGAAAAAAAAAAAAAAAAAAAAGATCAATTCGAGCATTTTCTCATTCTAATATCTGTTTCAATAGCTAATCATGTAAATACAGCAGTGCCATTCATGCTTGGTGTGAGTGGAATTCTAAATAGTAAGAGAAAAAAGAAATGCAATATTACCATCTAATCTTCTGTTTCAGTCTTAATTACTCCAATCAGTTCCCATCACTCCGTTGGTTATTCAGGAACCAACAATTCATCATCTGTTGTGAAAAAGTGATTACGTGCATTGAGCCGCTCCTCTTGAGAACTAGGATTACGTAATCTCTCAAGGATGTAACTCTTCTACACAGGACTCAAATTCTGTTTCGTTACACTAATGCTTCAAGCTGGGGGAGAATGAGATCTGCCAACTCATCCACTGATGGTTATTTTATATATCACAGCGGAAATAGGATAAATTAGGACAAATTAGAATATTACTTTTATTTCAGTGAATTTATTATTCTGCGCTCACTAAAAATTTTTGGTTGAATATTTTTTTTTCGCTACTCGACTGAAATTCTTCACTCTGCGATAAATGGTCCCTAATGAAGTTGCAATTACTGATTATTGTAAATTTAGCTATATATTCTCCTAATTCCAAGTATGAAATTGAAATTCAGATCAGATAGAGTCTTGTCATACATATAAATATATCAGTCTACTCTTAACTGAAAGTAATGGTTTTGCTCGTTATTACGCTTTTGGCTAAATTATCTCCAAGCTCCCATCTCTTGGCTATTCGAGCTTCATTAAATTGTCTCGAGCCGTCGAAATTCCGAATGTTAGCTCTATCTTCTAACTTAAGTTGTTCAATTTGAAGGGATAAACCATCCATTTCATCAAGACAATTGAGTATGTTTTCACTCATTTTGAAAATGACTTTCTCAAAGTTTTCCACTATCTTATTTCTGGGAATTACTGTAGCCTTCAATGGCATCATGATCGAAACTAACTGTTGTTGAAGGTTCTCAACATTGAGGAGCTTTTTCCGAATCGAGTTCTGCATTTGCTCACTTTGTAGATCTAATGGTCTACTTTTAAGGCTGTTGAATAGCGAATCTCCATTTCCAAGGCCAGCAAGTTGAGATAAAAGTTTATCAATCCTGATTCTTTTAGAATCACACTCTTCAATCAGACGCACAATTGATTCTAGTTTGGAGTCTGTCTCCTTATGGAAACTTAATGCTAATTTCACCTCTTCATAGTATTCTCCAGTAATTTCAGGAATAGTTTCTGACAATGAAACTAGCCCCCAAAGTTCTGGATAGTCCAACGAATCTTCTGAAAGGAAACTATCACTATCCCTATTATTCATATTATCAATATAAGATACAAGAATTCTAGTATTAGAGCGAAGAACTTCTAATATTCCACTTGTTTCATTGTAAATGTCTATTATTTTTTGCTGCACAGGATTTGAAACTGGGTTTGGAGTCGGCGATATTCCATCAAATTTTTCAAATGGGCCACATCTCGAAATTGGCTCTAATTCATCTTCAACTTCACTATACTCTTTGAAGTTGTCGTCCACAATTACCAATTCATCATTCTCGAATTCCTCGTTATCAGTAAACTCTTCTAGAGTTTGTTTCTTGTTACTTTCTAACTTGTCGACAATTTCAAAGGACTCAACATCTTTGTGAGCTTCTACTTTTGAATAATTTACACTAAATCCATAGGCATCTTCATGCTTTACATCAACAAAATCTTCAAACGGAAGTTTGGTTGCTGATTCAGTGACTTTCTGAGAGTTATCCACTGCTAAATTGAGGTTTGATATATAAGATGATTCTTTTGATTCTGTTATCTCAGTAGAGGGCCCTTCCGCAGTGGTGTTAAAACCAAACAGAGGGAGTTTGTCGGACGTAGATTTCAACGATGGTTTGACTGTAGCTTGTATGGGAGTAATAGAAGCTTCAGAGTTTGAAAGTGATTTAGTCTCACTTGGGCTCAACACATTCTCAGATACTTTATCCTTAATATCTAAATTTGTAAAAGCATCGGAGCCAGATAAAGAGTATTGATCTTCTTCAGATTTTGTCTTCTTGGGAATATCAACATCAAATCTAAGTTGCTTGTCTTCCGCCGGTTCGCCAGTAAGAGAAGATCCGATTAAGGATTTTTCTTTGGAGGTTGCCGATGACGAAGACTTAGAAATTGTGGAACCAACCTTATTGTGATTGTTAATATTGGAGCCAAAAGGCACAGGAGCTGATGTATTAGCACTGCCAAACAAAGATGGTTTCTCGAGGATGTTCATTGAAGAAAACGGTGATTCCAACTTATTAGGAGCTATCGATGAAGTGGAACTACCCAATGGTGCGGGCTTATTTTTGGTGTTTAACGAAGCAAATGGAGATTCTGTAGATGCTATGGAGCCACCTAAAGATGAAGGTTTATCTTTGTTTAATGCAGCAAATGGTGATTCCTTAGCATTTGTAGCTCCAAATTTAACTTGAGCATTTGATGGGGTGACAATACCAAATGATGAGAGTTTGTCTTTAGCATTCAATGCAGCAAATGGTGATTCCAATTTATCGGGTGTTGTAGTTGAGGTAGAACTACCAAATAGAGATGGTTTATCACCGGTGTTTAACGGAGCAAATGGCGACACCTTAGTATTAGCAGATCCAAATTGAACTGGAGCGTTTGACAGAGTAGAACTACCAAACGGTGACGGCTTATCTTTAGCATTTAATGAAGCAAATGGTGATTCCAATTTATCGGGTATTGTCGTTGAGATAGAGCTACCAAATGCAGGAGGTTTATCTTTGCTGTTTAATGAAGTAAACGGTGACTCCTTGGTGTTGATAGACCCAAATAAAACTGGATTATTTGATGTCGTGGAACTTCCGAATAAAGGTTTATCCCCTGAGCCAATTGATTCAAATGGGGACCCCGTTTTTGTGGTTGACCCAAATATGGAGTCTGCTTTAGAAGTAGAGCCAAAAGAAGGGGTTCGTTCAGTTGAGGTTGAGGCGCCAAATACAGGTTTATTCAGAGACGTCAACGAAGCAAAAGGAGATCCCAGTTGCGACGCATTACTGGACTGTCGTCCAAATATACTACCTTTGGTGGATGAGCTTCCAAAAGGTGATGGAGCAGAAGTGTAATCTCCAAACCCACTCTTTAAATTAGTAGATTCAGTTTTTTGCTGAGCTCCAAATCCGGAGGACCCAAATCCGGTAGAGCCAAAGCTAGAAGACCCAAAACCGGAAGATCCAAAGCCAGTAGACCCAAATCCTCCACTATTGCCAAATCCTGTTTTGCCAAAGCCGGAAGTTGTAGCATGTGAATTGCCGAAACTCGATGGCCCATATTTTACCAGAGAAGAACTAATCGATGACTTATTATCTGTTGACGATTGAGCTTGCAATTTACTGACATCACTAAAAGGAGATGCAGTAGAGGATCCAAATGGATTTGAGATTACCTCTGGTTGAAAAGGTATTTTCAATTCATTTTCAGTTTCAGATTTGGGTTCGGGTTTTTTGTCTTCGACTACGCTTTGCTCTGCGATCGAAGGTGGTCCCAGAACGTCCAAATCTTTCAAGTATGTCAATGGTCCATCCAAACTGACTTCATTATGGTTTATTTTGAAAGATTCATATACCCACCAACTAATTAATTTACCATCTTGAGTCAAACACCATAACCTAGGTAAAATACCTTTAGTTGAATCGACTCCAAGACAAGGCTCCACTACCTCGATATCCTTGCCAGTTACATCAATACTAAAACCGACTGGAGATACATCATCACCTTCATCATTCACTGGAAACTGAGCTCTGTCACTATCATTTAATTGCACAATAGACTTAGGCAGATCCAAATGTCCTTCAATCGTATTAATTTCTGTAGCAGGAGCAGCGGTTATAAACGCCAAGTCTTGACCTTTTGACCAATTGTGTAGCCTCTCAATATAATAAGTTCCAATTCTTTCTGCTCCAAAAGGTGCGGCGATATCCGTTTCATAAAAGCCTACTTCATTATACTCGCTATCTAGCACTATTACTTTGGTTTCAAAATCATGGTTCTCGGGATCATTACTCAGAGGTCCAGTTACTACTAGATAAGTGTTGGGTACAATTTCAGAAGTTGTGAGAGTTCTGGTGTCGTCGTCAATAGAAGTAATCACTGAATTGACCTTTTGTTTATCCTTTGAAGAGATCCTGACTTCGGAGCCATTTCCATATATCAAACGTTTACCATCTAGACTCCATGAAAAACTTTGAACACCTTCAGACCATAACTTGTTATCCCATAGCAAATCGCCATTATCCTTAAGTAAAGCCAAACTTGAGCTCTTAGGATTTGGTTGGAAGTCACTTATACCTTCATAACCAGTTAATTTGATCGACGAGGAGCTCAAATTTGAGTACTCATCAATATACTTGAGTACTCCGTTATCTAGGAGATAAAGTCTTGATTCATCTGAATTAAATCTTATTTGGGTGACGTCTCCCAAGTCAGCAATTTTCAGCCATTTCAGAACTTGTTCTTCCAGCAGGATAGTTTCTAGTTTGGATGTTTTCTCCAATATTATAGTGTGCAAATCTGAACATGCGAAGTATTCTTTAACATTGGCAAATGCAAGAAGATTTACATTTCGAGTTTTAATTGAGTCAAAGGGCAATTGGCTAAATACTCGATGTCCATCAGATGGAGGATTGAGTTTAAACCCAAAATGCTCACTGGTAATTTCTTCAAGTGAAGTCATTTGGTGAACCCTTGATTGATATTATGTTTACTACAATTTCTATTCTGAATTTGCTTTTCTTTATGATCGTAACTGATCTGTGCAGGGAAGAGATTCCTTTCCTATGCGCAGAGAGAAAGTGAGAGACAGGAAGAAAGAAGCAGAATGGGGTAGAATGAGGTAGAATTAGAGTGAAAAATGTGTGAAACATCCGAGAAAAGTCACAAGTAGGTTATGTGATCAAGTATAATCAGTTCTCTAATATTACAGCATCAATAATTAAGATGGTTACACTTCAGAGGTAACTTTAAGGCGAATTTGTGAGTAAAACTAGCTCTGAATGTCAGGTGAGCCCTTCTCATGACTTCGCCAGAGAAATTTTCAAAGAGCGCACCGCCACATTAGTTTCAATCTCAGAGAAACTATTATACAAACCTCAAGCAAATCTAGATCTGAAACATTGGTTAGTTATATATCCAAAATCATTCATGATCAAATAATAAACCTCTTCTAAATTCAATATCAAAATTTTCTCCACCTAAGGGTCATATGGTCTACTTTTTTCTGAAGTAAATATCATTTACACAGCTTGTCAATTTCCTTTCTCTGGCCATCGTCTGTGCTTGATCTTACGCATTTCAAATCTCTGCGTAAACCTCTTCCCCTGAGTTTTTAGAGACACAAAACTGTTGAAATTGTTCTGAACTTCCATTTCACGAATACCAATTAAAGTCTCCACATCTTGCCAAAGAGCTACATAACTGCATCAGTTTGAAGGCATCATTTACTTTTTTTTTCATTGAATTTTGTTACTGTATATAATCAGATTCAAACTGTCTTTAACCAAACATATTTTCCGGGTTTGAATCATGTTTGGTAGTGCTTACAACCGTCCAGGTTCCAATTCCGGATCATTTGCTCCAACTCATTTCAAGGATCTGGCTAGAAATGCAATTTATCAAGAGTTACCACTGGTGGTATCCGGTGCTACATCGGTACGATCAGCTCCACATCTCCAACCCCATAAGAAGTTATTTTCTCATTCATCACATCGCTCGCTGGCTTCGAGCATATTTTCAACTTCAAAGCGTTCTGTTCGTTCTGCTCCTCTGATGTATTCTAATTCAACTGCAACCATCCCTGAAGATTCTGAACCTATAACAACCACAGTTGAACAGTTTATAAATGACATAGTATTGCATGAAAATGTGGCCAAGAATAACATAATTGATCCAATAAAACGTGAAGATAATGAATATTGGCAAATATCACTTGGTTCTCAACTACAATATCAAAATGTGCCAGAATCACTAATAGACTGGAATCTAAATGTTACTAGATGCAAATTAATGTTATTGCATTTGCCTACGGTTTCTTCTGTACCGGATTTCAAATACACCGGAGCAGTTCCTCAGCTTATTGGTGACTTAGCATATTCCTGTCATATTGTATTAATTCTGCCAGATATATCTGATAAAGAATTAATTTATACCTTCATTACTTCAGATTTATATCAGGAACATAAATTGGATCAAAAATTCAAAAAATCGGTAGCTGAAATATCGGTTAAACAGTCGAGACTACTTCAAATCAATTCAAAAAATAACAAAAATATGCAACTGTTGCCAATAATATCCATAGATAATCAGACTAACCTTAAATTAGAATTCAAGGAAATTGCCCTTCGAAATTACCTTTTCAACTTGGCAGCTGCTGCAACTACAGCATATGAATATAAGATCAAGTCTGATGATTTAAAGAAAGTACTAAAGTCTACTAGCACTTTAGGAGCAAGAGCAAAATTGTCAAAAGAACAAAAGAAAGATCTCTGGGAATTTGTTCGACTGGATGTATTTAAAAGAGCAGGGTTAGAAGAATAGGGTATAATAGAAACATAAAAGAACGTATTATAATTCTTTTCTTGTTCTACAAATTTTAATTTCGAAATGGAATAATATCACTTTTATGTCATTAAACTATGACTGCTTAATTAGGAATATGTAATGCTAACTATTGGACTATTAGGGGTCCCCATGATAATTATTGAGTGTATGTGCAGTTAAGTACTAGAGATATGATAGACACCTTAATATAAAGGTTCTAAAATCTGTAGAAATAAGTTTGGCAAAAAACAGAAAAAAAGAAGGAATAAAATTGGTCCACATATGATTTGGTATAGTATCCATGGATTAAAACTTCTTTCTCATAGCTTGAATTTTCTTGTAGTGTCCCTTCTTTCCGCTTGTCTTTTGCTTTTGAATCTCGGAATACTTTCTCTTGAAGTACTTCTTTGAATCATCATCATTCAATATTTCTTCAACTAAGGTATTACCTCTGTCACGTTTAGACATTCTGGATGAGTAGAACTCGGTATTACCTTCTATTATGGTACCCATTTGAAAATACTTAGGAGTGTCCCATTTGTCCTTTTTATAATGTCTTTTTGGATCAAGTGCAGCTCTTTGTTTGATAACTAATAAATCTCGCTTAATAGATGGAGTAATTTCTGGTTGACCAATATTGAACCATTTGGATCCGGCATTGGCTTTTTGATTTTCATTTTTAGATATGGAGAGTTTATGTTGTATAGGATCATTTATTCTGGTTATATCTCTTGACGTTTGACTGGTACTAGATGTAGTAGTTTTGGAATTATGATTATGTTTAGATTCTTCAAATTGAGATTCCAATCTGGACAGGATTTTTGGTAATTTCTGGATGGATTTACGAATCCTTTGGAACTCATCGTCTTTTTCCTCATTTATCTTCCCATTCCCATTTGCTGATTCTCCTGATATCTTGGATCCAGTGGTTTCTTCTGCCAACTGCTCGAATAGGTTATCTAATGACAAGGTGGGATCTATGTTGTACTGAGATCTGGAGATATTTATATCCGAATAAAGAGATTCCGTTCCAGATATAAGTTCTGTCTCGGATTTTTCCACAATCGTAGGTTCATTAAGAGTATGAGGAGACATATTGACTGTTTTTGATTGATAATTCAAGGAGGTGATAGTGATGAAGATGAGCCTACCTGAGATGAGATTAACATAAGTGAAGTAAAGAAAATATATGCAGGAATCTTTTTTTTTCAGTTGTTGCTTGTATGAAGGATCAACCATAGTACAGTTATAGAGCAGAATAGAGTAAGAGATGATCAAGATCGTTTAAGATATTTGCTACATATTGTTGTAAATTTAGGCAACAAACGGGGATACACAGCACAGATATATGACATGCTTATGTCAAATTAATGGCAAATCTGGCAAAAATCTGAATTATCCACTCGCCTATTCAACATGCGAGTAAGATTTTTGTATTCTATGGTAACATCTCACATAAGACTAAGCCAATAATATTTCTGCATCGTACTTATCCTGTACAACATCTTCTTGTTTCACAGCAACCGGTCTAGTTACTTCACCATCCCCAACTGGTGGAAGTCCCAATTGTATATTAGCATCAAGTAATATCTGATTCGAAAGCCAGAGCCTTCGTTTCTCTTTAACCAACTGCCCAAGCTGTTCACTAACGATTTCATTGACCTTGTATGCAGTCTTGTACTTATTCTTCAACACTTTATATCTTGTCTTAAGCTTCTCCAAGTAGTCATCTGAAGTTGAATTGATATCGCTGAATTCTTCAGGTTCTTCTTCTAACTCATGTTGTTCTTCTTTGAGACTTTTCAAGTATTCATTAGCCAAATTATCAGCAGATATCTTTAATTGTTTCTTATATTCATTTTCACTGGATATTAACTCTTGATAATGCTGGTTCTTGCTACTACTGCTACTATTACCCTTCACTTTATTAGTTAATCGAGATCTGTATCTTAATTGTGCAGCTTTAAATTGTTGTGAGTCAAGTTTTTGGTTCAACAAATCTCCAATGGTGCTTAAACTCTCACCGCTATCTGTGGTTTCAACATCTTCGTACAATTTCAAAAACAGATTCGAAAACCACCAGGGGGTTCTCATTTCAAAATCTTTTTCAATCAAGTCAAGATATTCTGATTCATTAAGATTACCATGATCTTTTAAAAATGGTTCTACTTTGCCCTTTTTAACTCTTTCCCCAATCAATAATAACGCATCTTTAGTCAGATTTAAATCATGCACACCTTTAACATGTTTTGTCAAAGCGTCAGATCTGGTGAAGTGCTTTTCACATTCAGGAATTGGACAGAAATACGGTTTCTCTCCGGTATGGGTACGGCAATGCGATATAAGAGCAAATCTTGATGGTTGTTCAATCCCATATCTCAGACATCCTTCCCACTGGCAAGTGTATCGAATCGGAGCGGATGGACTAAGATGTGCAAGTTGCGATAAGTGACTAGCGGTAAGATGATTCACTAAAGCTGATAATGTCAGATATCCCTTTTGAGGACAGTCAACCCATTTGCATACGAATTCCAGTTTTTCTTGCTTCTGCTTCTTTTGAGCTGAATTGTTAGAGTCTCCAGCTGATTCGGCTTCTTGTTTCATAAAGTAAGTGTTGGTTTAGATTAATATAGATTTGCTGGTTGATGTAAATCCTAGTTAATTTATTTGGGCTGAATTATATGTACAGAAACTGTAAAGATGAACCACTAAGTGAATGGAAACAATTGTTTTCTTTCTCTATTACCATATCGATTTTGAAATAGTTGATAGATGAAAATGAAGTTACCTCTTCGCGTGCGCGCGGGAGCTGCACGAATCGTTGTGGCAGTGTGCTTCCCAGTGAGTGAGCCAGCAGAGCCTTCCAGTCAGGTGAATTGATGAGGGTCTACTAAGAACAATTAATGATACCATACAGCTACAATAGAACGTTCTTGATTGGTGAATTACTTTCCCTTAGACTCATCTGGCTACAAAACCATCTATGATTTCAAACCTCTTCTTCCTATATCATCTCTCTATTAACTCTACAGCTCAAATTACTGAGTTATAAGTGTCTCATTAATGCTGTAACCTATTGTGAATTAATTTCATATTATCACTCGCATACTCTATTATCTCACATTCTCTAAGTTCTCCAATTCTTCTATTTATTATTTGACAAGTACATGAATTGAATCCTTTCGTTAGTTAAAACAAAAAAATAACTCATACTAAATCTTCATCCAATCTTGCAGCAGGATTGGTTTCAATGAAATCCAATGAAACTTTATGACCTAATAATTCTCTAATATTAGAAACCCCGTATTTAATCATGGTTGGTCTTTCTAAACTCAAACCCCATCCTAATACTCTCAAATTCTTTGGTAATCCCATAGATTCTAACATTTCTGGTCTAAACATACCAGAGTTACCAATTTCAACCCATTTACCTAATCCTTTATGATAAGCAAAGATTTCTAATGATGGTTCAGTATATGGATTGTAAGCAGCCTTGAATCTTAATCCATGAACACCCATCTTACCAAAGAAATCTTCCATGAAACCAATCAAATCTCCTAATGTAATGTCATATCCAGCAAGTACCCCTTCAACTTGATGAAATTCAGCTAAATGGGTGGCATCAACTGCTTCGTTACGGAAAACTCTATCGATTGAGAATAATCTAATTGGTTTTGGATCTTTTGCCAATTGATGTAACATTGCTGAAGAAATTGCAGTTGTGTGGGTTCTTAAAACCATCCTTAAAGATTCTTCTTCTTTCCATGGATATCTATAACCAATGGAACCATATTTACCTTCTTGATGTACTTGTTTAATATTATCCCAATATTCCAGATCTTCAGGTTTACCTGCTTTCAATGGATCTTTTAAATAGAAAGTATCTTGAAGATCACGAGCTGGATGCTGTTGTGGAACGAATAATGTATCGAAATTCCAAAATCCAGTTTCAACATACTGGTTGGATGGCATTTCGGTAAAACCCATTGAGAAGAAAATTTGTCTGAACTCTTCTCTTACTTTATTTAAAGGATGTAAAGCACCCAGGTGTGGATATACCCCTTCAGATTGAAAATTATAAGGCTTGAATTCGGCATCTTTCCATGACCCATTCACAATCATATCGGAAGTGATATCAGTTTCTAAATTAGTGATAGTAAGGGCGAATTTTTCAGCTTTAATAACTTTGAATCCGACAATTTTACTCATAACGATCAATTTTCTTTTCTTCAATTCGTTTAATTCGGCTTTATCAGTCAAAGTACCGGTTTGGGAAATAGCATTTAATTGCTTTACTACAGTATCTTCAGGAAGTTCTTTTACTTTGCTAACAAGCTTATCACCATCCTTTGAAATCCATCCGTTTTTGAATGCTTTACCTTGTCCTAATTTACCAACTTGTCCCAATTTGGCATTGACATCAGCTATCTTAAGACCTTCCAAATTCTTTAATACTTCTTCCAATAATCTGAATTCATGCGATCCATGAAAAACTATATCTTCAGCTTCTTTGGTTAACCCCCATTTTTCAGTTTCTAATTTAGTGAAAGTGATCATTTCTTTGGCCCATAATGAAGTAAGTGCTGAATGAAGGGTATTTGGATCTTCTTTGGCAAGTTCTGGAACTTCAAGGGTGTTTTCAATCGACCCTTTGTCGTTGACGGCCTTTAAAATAGCCAATTGTAAAGACGACATCTGAGGTATAATTTGATTATATTTCAAGGGAATTTAGTTTTTTATTGTTCTTTCCTTTGATATTTTCATACCAATGAGTCTTTGGTGAGAGTGAATCACCATTGAAAATGAGTTTGTGTAACCAATTCTTTTTTGGAAATTAGTTAGTGCTGAAAATTACTCATAGTTGACTGCATGCAGGTGGAGTGGGTGTCAATTTCATGCGCGCGATTCTTTGCATTCGTGAATGAGGACATGTGAGCAGTACGTTGAAGCCAACCATGGGATGAGAGGATAGGCTTTAGTCAATGGCAAGGATATCGGTTTAAGGTGACAGTTGTAATGGATACTAGTGTTGTGTTGAATGTAAAATTCTGCAGATGATGCTAGCGAAATTTTTGTCCAAGATCTTTTAAGATTTTATAATGACTTGAATTTTAACTGCTTTTGGTGGTCTAGCATTACTGTTGTGTATAGTTAGGAGTATTTGTTAACATGTAATTATTTGAAGTTGCAAATTGTGTGTTGCTGTTCAATTGCTCATTGACACTCAAAAGAAAAAACGTTCAGAAAGTCGAAAGGCTGATCATTCACTAAAATTTTAGATAAGTTTCGCAAACTTAAGAGCAATGCAAATAGTGGGGGTGGGGTTATCGGTGGATTGCTTTATGCATAGACGAATTGGTTGAATGGATTACAGAAAAAATTTCACCTCTACAAATATATTTACTATCCGTACCAATTATGACTATCTGTGCCGATTATCGCTAAGTCTCCCACTTGTGGCTTGGTTAACACTTCCAATATTGCTTCGAGGGAAAATGAAATATTTTTTTCTTTGTTCGTTGCTTGTTAGGCTTAAGATTGCGCTCGATGACCTACCTACCTACACCTGGCTCTAATACCAACAATTATTCTATTTGAAACACAATATTTGATATAAACAGTCCCAACAAGAAGGTTTTGTTTTGAGCGCTGTAGTGCTCAGCTTATGTTTTTAAATCTAACTTAATTGTCAGACACATAACTTTTTGAATCTTACTTAAATCAAAAAACCATCTCGATTTCATCAGTCGAACTCATTCTCATCTCTATTAATGTTTTGCATTTTGTTAGGGCCAGTCTGACAGCAAGCAATCATCCCAGAAAAGAGCTTAAAAAATAAAATTTAGTGTTGAAATATTTACCCCCAAGGAGCAATTTACGGGCTCGGTTCACGTGCAACCTAAGCAAGTATGTCACTGGATACAGTATCGTTACACTATAAGTGACCATTCCAATAGCAAACAGGAAAAGTTCCTTTCATTGCTACATTAGTTGTGACTATAGAAATGGTGCAACTATAAAGCGGTGTTAAATTCCCACTCCAAATTTTTTTTAAATTTTAAACTTCCTTTCAATACATTCAATTTTCCAAATTAACGAATTAATATAAAACACTTAAAATGGCTGCCACTGCTTCTGATATCATTAAACTTATATTTGCATTCTTCCTTCCTCCCTTAGGTGTCTTTTTGGAAAGAGGTTGTACTGGTGCTTTGTTAGTCAACATATTGTTAACCTGTTTAGGCTATATCCCAGGTATTATCCATGCCGTGTATATCATCTTGAAATATTGAGTTATCCGTACCAAAAGGTATTAATACTCATTAAAAATTGATAGCGACCTCATTTCGGGGCCTTGATAATAATTCTACTTACATGAAATTCTCAAATTTTAATTATGTATAGTATAATACAGAGATCTTGATAAACATAACATAACCTGTAAGAGTATCGTTTAATTTTCTATTCTCCAGACTTTTATGACACCCTCTACCTACCCTACTCTCACAATTATTCCAAGGCTGGATCTTGAATAGTATCCAATTGATCAAATTTCTGTTACATAATCGTAATCAACTGCCGCTTTGCAGTTTTTGTAGAGCAACCCCACGAACCCCAAAATGGCACATTTTGTCATTTCTGAATCAAAGTAACATAAATTTTTTTTTTTATTTTTTCATTTCTTCACCTTCCAACTTAGATAACTTAACTACAGACATCATCATTTTTTAACAATCTCTTATCTATATGCTTTTATTACTATTTAATTTCTTTCATCCATACATCTCTAGAAGTTAATAGGTTTATCAAAAGTTGCTAAAGCTGCCTCTTTGAAGGCTTCAGCTAAAGTTGGATGAGCATGACAAGTTCTAGCAATATCTTCCGTGGACGCACCGTATTCTAATGCTAAACCACCTTCAGCAATCATTTCACCAGCATTGGAACCAATAATATGAATACCTAATACTCTTTGGGTTTCAGCATCAGCAAGGAACTTAACAAATCCATCAGTATCTAAGTTAGTCTTAGCTCTTGAATTGGCAATGAATGGGAACTTACCAACCTTATATTTGATACCTTGTTCCTTTAATTGTTGTTCATTGGCACCAACCCAAGCAACTTCCGGATGGGTGTACATAACTGATGGAATGTTACCGTAATTCACATGACCGTGTCCTTTCTTGATGAGTTCAGCAACTGCAATACCTTCTTCTTCTGCTTTGTGAGCAAGCATAACTCCAAATGTAACATCACCAATAACTCTAATGTGTGGATGACTGGTTCTGTATTCAGAGTCAATAACTAATCTACCTTTGTTGTCCTTTTCTAAGCCAACGGCTTCATCGTTTAAACCTTCAGTGTATGGTCTTCTACCAATAGCAACAAGTAAAACATCAGCTTCTAATTCTTCAGATTTACCAGATTTAACGTCTTCAACTTCAATCTTAACAACATCTCCCTCTCTAACACCCTTAGTAACCTTAGTACCTAACTTGAAGTTTAATCCTTGCTTAGCTAAAAGTTTTTGAGTAGTCTTGGCAACTTCAGCATCCATTCCAGCACCAATTGCATTTTGGAATTCGATAATGGTAACTTCAGATCCTAATCTTGACCACACAGAAGCCATTTCTAATCCAATAATACCACCACCAATAATGGCTAATCTTTTTGGAACTTCTGGAAGTGCTAAAGCACCAGTAGATGAAACAATTCTTTCTTCATCAATTTCAATACCTGGGAATGGTGTTGGTTCTGAACCAGTGGCAACAATGATATCTTTGGCTTTAACTTGAAATTCTTCCAGTTCATCAATTGGTTTGACTTTAATATTATGTTCATCAATAAATGATCCCTCAGCCTTGTAGTAGGTAACTTTGTATTTCTTGAATAACATTTCAATCCCTGAAGTTAACCCATTAACGGCTTTTTCCTTAGCTTGTTGTAACTTGGCAACGTTAACTGAAACGTCACCATTAATTTCAATACCTCTATTGGCAGAATCATGTTTAATTTGATGATAAAGGTGAGTATTGTTCAAAAGAGCTTTGGATGGGATACATCCTACATTTAAACAAGTACCACCAAGAGCACCTCTTTTTTCAATACAAGCAGTATCAAGACCTAATTGAGATGCCTTGATTGCTGCAACGTAACCACCAGGTCCTCCACCAATTATAACAACATCATGTTCCTTTGTTGTAAGATTTCTGACAAATTGAGAAATCTTAATCGACTTATTATTCAAGCCTCTGAATACTGGGGAAGTTCTAAGCATATTATTTGGTATTTATAATATATATCTTTATTAAGTCAAGTAAAAGATCACTATATCTCGTACCTAATTGAATACTGGTAATGTTTGACTATTTTATATTAATATTACTCAACTACTGCTAGGACCAATTCAGTCCGATCCCCTGTACAAATACTTATTGGATAACGAGTAAAACTCCGAATGATCCGGGCACGACCTAGCGTGGCCAACTCTTGTTGGAAGACTCAAGCAGTAAAAAGGCAAGACTGCATTGGTAATTTTCCGACCATTGCCGGGTAGATTTGGGGTATGAGCAAACAAAGTCCGGGCATAAATCTTAGTTCCGTGACACAAAAGATCATTTCCCATCGGATATCATTTTGCACCCATAGTACAAGATGACAAATGTAATAGTAGATGGAGTCCATGGGTCATTAGTTGTAGAATGAATCATTCATTTAATGTTTAAACAAAGCAGTCATCAGGTTAAAGTGTTTGTCAAGGTGGAACAATGTTTGATAGAATCTTCTTTGGAATGTGATAGAATGCATAGTTACCCGATTAACATTTGGTACTTAACTAGACTTGACTATTCAGTACCATTTTCATTACTAATTCATACAACTTGAACATGGTGAAAATCAACCGAGAATATTTGATATGCATATGCATTAGAACCTGGTGGTCATTCTATCGTGATAAATATTAGGTTGCATTTTAGATAGATATTAGATAGAACATTTTGTTATTCACCAATAGCAAAATTGGCTAGGAGATATTTGCATTCTATACAGTATTCTCACAATAGAAGGAATAGTATAGGGAGATAAAGCAAATGTTCATTTCAGTCGTAGGCTCTTCTCTTGATACGATCAGCAAATTACGGATATTTCATCATACACAATGATGTGACCTTCGGTTGCTCTGAGATTTATTCTTGCAAATCACTATTTATTTATAATTCAAGTGCATGGATTGACAACGGTGGTATTTTTTATTGATATATCATCTAATGTAAGGTTCTGGAAATCTAACAATCAATTGATCTGTAGTTGTTGCATTCAAACATTTCCTTTTCACCCTTGATATCATCAAGATATACCAGTTTGTTTTAAGTGTATAATTTCACTATAATGCACTCTTATTATTTAGAATTAATAAGTTGTGATCAAACACATTTTTAACAGTTGTCAATTCAAAATAGATTATTTTGTGCTGCTTGAACTTGTCAACGATCTGACCCCACACTTTGTTGAGTATGTCAACTGATATCTGGCGTCAATCAGTTGCACTTTGGGACTAATTACGAAGTTTTACGTCCGTTGTCAATCACATTCCTTCCGTTCTGGATAACTGCAGTTTCAAGTGAAATGAGCAGATCTGATATCAATTGGTTCTTCAAATACAATCTTCAACATGTGCTATCAAAGGGTGTGAAGGTTAGTTAACTTTGTTACATTCAGAAAATATATCACAACTTAAAGTGAGCGTCATTCTTTATCATTTCTAATCATAATCAATTCCGTAATTACGAAATCCAATCGAATGGTATTTCAGATCATATTCCAGAGACTACAAAGATAAAGGGTTAATTCCATAGTGGATGTGGGGTTTTCCAAATAGTGCAACTAATTCAGGTTACGAGTCTCAATCTTCTTTAATTTACGCAGTTGATTTTTGTTTTGTTCTAGATCGGGTGAGAATCAGTTGATCTAATAGGGTTCGTTTCGTCGACTAACCCTTGGTTCGGCGTAATACGAATTGCCACAACATAAATTGCATTGCTCAACCTTGCCTTAACCATCCAGGAAAAATCTTAGTTATTTTGCATTATTATTAATCTACAATACATGATTACACAATGAGAGCTTAAGAATAAATTCCATATAATTGACCCAATTGAAGCCAAACAACTTGCAATTTCTGAATGTAGATCGATCATAAGATACTTTTCCTCCAAAAAAAAGTGGCAGTCTATTTTTGCAACTGAGTGAAAATATCGATATGTCAAGAATTCACATTATTGCTATTAGTGCTTGGCTGGATTTCATATCAGGGTTTAAAATGAAATAAAATAATCAATGTAACAATAAGTGTCAATCACGTATTATTAAATTATTTTCAAGGGTATCTTACAATCACAAGAGGGGTGATATAAAATTCCATACTGTGTTATAGTGCCAATTGTGATAGTATTTGTATAAACATATCTTTGTTTAGGGCAAAAGATGAATTTGGAGCAAAATGAAAAAAGAAAATTGCGCGCGGTTTGTTACACCTGTGGAAAATAACGTAATCAGGAACAGATTAGATGGTTTCTATCCATCTCCGATGAGGATTAAGCAAATCAGAGAGTCGCCTGCATGGTTTAGCAATATAAGACAAATCAACTGAGAGAGATTGAAATACATGTGTATTTGTATTTGTGAAACAAAAAATAATATAGGATTAGATAGATGTTAGTCATGCCGTAGCTAACTGTAGTTTAAGCATCGGAATTTATCTCAAGATTCAGGTTATCATCTTGCTTCAAAATCTGATTCATGAGAGTTGCGTGAATTGATTATTTTCATTTCATTTTTTCCGTTTTCGATTAAAGTTAGATCGTGAGAATCCTGAATTTTCAAAAGTGGCTTGAAATCTCGAAGGAGGTGGGTAATCAATTATACGTAATCGCCGTTCTTGATCTTGGATTACGATCGAGCCGAATGGCTGGATTAATTTCATGTTTCAATGCTTTAGCCATTCCATCATCTGTTCTTTCCAACATATCAGCTATACCAAAGAGTGAAAGAAGTATAAAGTTGATTGGATGAGAAAACACAATTTAAGTAATTTGGAAAAAAGAAAATAAAAAATATAAAAAAGAAAAAGAAAAAAAAAAAAAAGTGAAAAAAGTGAAAAGCCGGTATAATTTCTTTCTCCAATTACATTACAGATTACATTACAAATTACAAATTACAAATAGGTGAAAAGTCTAATAAATATCTAAAAGCTCTATAGTATCAAGCCCCCGAACATTGGCAATTTGGCTGGGATCTGCTGCACCTTGGTTGTGTAAGTGCTCGGACTTGAACTTGAAGCGTATATACTCATAACGAGTTGGCTCGGTCAAAGCAAAATCATATTTTCCAATCAAAACTACAACTACTACATTGTTACTCAATGTGTAAATCCCACTTTCGGATAACTAGTTTATAACCTTGTTTCTCTATTGTACCTTTGTTCTCTGAGTTGTTGATAAGTGTTGCAACTAGTTTATATTATTTTCGTAAAATTATTCTATTTACGCAATAATAGGGTTATTCAGAATTTTGATGCCACTTAAAGGAGCTCTCTCACTTGTCCTCCATTATACGTTTACGAAGCTACTTGACCCATGTTTATTATTTTTTAAATTCTATTTCGTATTACACCAAACTTTAATATAAGTAGGAAATGAATTCTTACATTTCTGTGCTTGAATTGAAACTACTATCTAGATTCAGGTATTGGACATTTTGCTTCCAGTTTACTTATATTCACTTGCAATTAAACTACTTTCCTATATCGGGAAAAATATATGTATTAAACTGACGAAAAAAAAAATATCATTCCAACTAATTTGATTTAAACGTTGCAAGTGAAAAAAGTTCATCAACCACTAAAGAAGTAACGTTGTGAAAGCAGTTTAATTACAATTTGCTATAATATTACTTTTCCTCTCTTTTTTCTTCTCTTTTTTTTGATCGAATAGGGTTAAATCTTAACGGAAGTAATCTACTGATATTATATTAATTTTATTTTTTTTATTTTTTCATTGAATATTATCTTAATCTAATATTATCTTATTAATTGATTCTCAACAATTTTTCAATTAGAAATTAAACTATTAGTATCTTGCTGTTGGCACTTTTGTCATCTCCTTTGAAATTGAAAATTTTTTCCGGTTACCTTTATTGCAAGACCACCTCTTTGTTGAATAATATCATTAATTTCATTTCATTTCAGTCCACTTTCGGTTGTCGTTTAATTCTATTGCAATCTGGTTACTGGTCTGGTTACATATTTTTATTTTTATTTTTCGTTGAATTTGGAACCATTCCGCTGACTGATCTTCAGTGGTGCAACTTTTTTTTTTCAGTTTGGATATAATTCTTGCTTTTGGGTTTGTTTGAATTGAATTCAAAGCAATTGGAATTGATGTTATAGTTAGATTGATCGGGATTATTGTTGTATTGATTGTTGGTCTGCCTGTTAGTTTGCTTGTCTTCTGTCTGCTTTTCCGAAGACTGCTTTCCTATTGCTTGCTTGTCTTCCTTCTTCTTGATAACCTGTCTACTTGCCTACCAGCTCACTTATCTGTGTGCTTACTTGCCCTGTTGCTAGGATACTATTTTATTCATTGTTCTAGTTGAACAATTGACTGGTCAACTACTCTTTTAGTCTTCAAAGTTATGTATGAACTTGAAGATTCGCTTGAAGAATTTGACGTCAGATACATGGAAGCTTATGATCAAGTTGTTAATAATAGCACTTCGTTTCGAGACTTTAACACTTTGGGATGTTTGAACTACACGGCTTTGCCTTCTACATCTCCGTCTACCACTACTGTTGCTGCTTCTATAACAACCACTAATGCATCCTCCTCTACCTCCACTTCCAATTCCAGTTCCACATCCATCGACGATTTAGTCAACGCTTCTTTTTCAATTGCAACATCTTCTTTACAAATATTGGAAAGGTCTGATTCTATTACCTCGCAAACTAAGAGACTTACTCTTTCGTCACCTTTACTTGCTAACAAAGAAATCCCCAATTTCAAATGTTATCTAAGTGACCAGAATAAACCAAAGCTGGAATTAGCTAATGGCATTTCATTTGTTAGCAAAACTGCAAAGCTTTCCCCTATTCAGGTATTTAATGAGCCTGGAATCTCGCCAACTAGTAAATCCCAACCAATGATGAAACCGCCATTGAAGCCTGCAGTCACTATAACTTCAATTGAAACGATTCTGAATTCAAAGTTCAAATCTCAGTCTTTGAATTCGTCTCCGAATTTCGAGAGAAGAAGTTTGCCAGAAAATAGACCAACCACCCTCAACATTCCATCCTACAACGGTATCCATGGTTATTATTACGATTCTAGTACTAGTACTACAAATGGTGATAATGGTAATAATTATAATAATAATAGTAATATCAACAATAATACTAACAATGATAATAATACTAACAATGATAATAATAATAACAATGATAATAATACTAACAATGATAATAATACTCGTCCAGTCCCTCCGGTGTGTAGAAGAAGGGCTACTTACACACATCCCATACCTCCGCCAAATCAGTCTTCAACATCCTCAAGTCATTCAAACCAATCCACTAGTTCTCATGTTGGAAACCCTTTCTACAAACCTATGATACACAAGAAAGACCAACAGCAAATCATAACCTCGTTTTATGAAACTGATCTATTAACTGATTATGCTATAAAGAAGAGAAAGGTTTCAAGTTTAGACACATTGAATACTCCAACTGACTCATTATTTGATAGCGATGAGTTTTCTGACTATTTTAACAATCCAGATCTACTCTCTTTTGATAAAATTTAAATTTGAATTTATATTTAAATTTGAATTTACCATCAGAGAAATCTCTGTTGGCGATAAATGTCCTTTTAAACACTTACGTATATGATATTATTAATATATAATTGTTGAATCGTAAATTTCCCATCACTTCAGATTTGTATCGTCCGAGGTTTCTGGACCTATTAATGGCTTCAATGCTAATGGTAAAAGTTCGGCAGCATCTCCTTTGAACCCCCAAGTAAATGGTTCTTGTCCTGTTAGTATTCTCTCATCTATATCTGTATTGAAGATTGCTACCTGGCCCCCTTGTAGTCTTACTCTATCCACATAACTATTGGCAGGATATACCGTTCCACTGGTACCAATTACTAGAATTAAATCTACTGGACCCTTTTCCATGAAATCATCTATTTCGTTTAATTCCTGAAGCGACAACAGCTCTCCAAACCAAACCACTCCTGGTCGAAGTAGCGAGTCCTCTTTACATATAGGACACTTCGGGAGATCGTCTTCTGAAAGTTCTTTAACTGGGGCAAACTGAGGTGACAATGTAACGTTTGAATCATCTATTTCTTGTTCCTGATCTTGATCTTGCTGGTGTCCGAATTGTGGTGTTGCCCGTAGAAGCTTCCTCTTTCTCAGAATACTACTGGGTATATATTCGAATTCCGTATCCCTTAGCGCTGGAGTCAACGGAGAATCATAGTTATTGTGTTGAACGTAGTTACAAGTGAAGCTAGTGCATTTTAAAGTAAATAAGGACCCGTGGATCTCGTGAAGATTGGTCAAATTATGTCCTGATCTAACCAGTAGACCATCGACGTTTTGAGTAATGGTGATGTAGTCAATGTCTTTCAACTTTGAGAGTTTCGCTAGAGCGTAATGACCCTTATTTGGTTTCGCCTTAAGAGCAGAATACCTTCTCCATGAGTAAAACTGCCACACCAACCCAGGATCTATGTAAAATGCATCTGGTGTAGCAAGGTCTATCATATTAAAATTCTTCCATAACCCTTCTGCTCCTCTGAATGTAGGTAGCCCTGACGACACCGATAGTCCTGCCCCTACTAGAGCTACTATTCGACGAGACTTTTTCAAGTGTTCTTGAAACTCTGTCAACAGCTTATTCATATCATGTAAAAATGCTAAGGTTTGCTGGCTTTTTGAAGATTATAGCTTGATTTATCCTGTTTAAATATGGTCCGCGTATCTTGGAGAGTTGGAGAGCTCGTTGCGAAGAATTTCAGAAGCGCTTCATTGAGACCGCTCGCGATCTTCTGGTGGGAATGTGCGATGAGAAATCACTAACGAGCGCGGTTTAGCAAGAGCTTTACCAAGAGTATAAGAGCTAGGAACTTTACTAAGTGCTCTACCAAGAGACTAAATGCTCTATCAGGAGACCAAGAGCGTAATAATAGATAGCAGCTTTACTAGGTGCTTTACTAGGAGCTTTAGCTCCACCAAGAGGTTTGCCAAAAACACTACCCAGAGCTCGCTACACACACATCAAAACGATGCTACTTACTAATTCTAGAGAGAGTCATCCAAAGTCATGTCTGATACATTAGTCTCAGATAATAATACAATGTATATTTTGTGACCTATGTTACAAATATATTCAGTCCTTTTGTTTAGACTTCCAGGCAAGGTATTTAGCAGAATGACCAAGTTCAATGCCATTAGCGGTGAGAATTCGGTTGCTCAATATTACTGGTGGTGACCTATACCACACAATTTCGGTGATTTCCTCTTCTTCGTCATCTTCTTTCCATTTACGTTTCTTAAAATTGATCCCTTCACTAACATCTTCAAGAAGATTATCAGAATCCACTGTGACATATGAAAGAACCCCTCCGGGCAAAGCATTTGAATAAATGGAAGTAGTAGAACTTGAATAAGTATTTGAAGCTGCTGTAGGAGTTGAGGCTGTAGGAGTGACTGCTCTCTTGGTTTCATTTCTGACTGGGTATCTATTTTGTTGATATTGCTGTTGATGCTGTTGCTGTTGGTGTTGCTGCTGTTGCTGCTGTTGCTGCTGTTGCTGTTGTTGTTGTTGAAGATGTTGTTTATAAATGCTCATACTAGCTGCATATGAAGATTTGTTAGCACCATTGTAGGAATTTATGTCATTGACATTAATAGCCAAATTACTAGTATTTCCAGCCACATTTGTTACTTCACTATTTATCACATCAACAGTAGGATTTGAAGGTCTAACTTTTTGAAGAACTCCTGTTTTATTATCGGAATATCCATATGTTTGAGCAGAGGGTACACTACCAGGTGCACTAGGGATGTTTTTATTCACAGAAGTATCTACTCCACTGTGTGTATTAATCGTTGTAGATGGAGCTGTAGAGGACGTCGGAAATACGCTTCCTGTAAGTTTCATTTGCAGCGGTGGGGTGAAAAGATAACCTAAACGACCAGTGGTTGAATTATCACTTTCTGGATTTCTCACCACATTAGGACTTGATGAGTATTGTCCCAATTCATCGTCATCGGCAGAACCTCTAAGATAAACCAGACCAACTAAAGGAGGCGTATTAGGATTTGGACCAGACGTAGCCTCTAATATTTGCATGTGTATGTCAGCTCCCAGTGGTAACAAGTTTTTAATTGGTGAGTCATATTTAATTAATTTTCTAGGCTCGTGAAGTGGAATCAAAGGTTGCTCCAACTTGTCTCTTATTTCATCTGGTAAACATGCTTTCCAAGTTCTGATTCTGTTAAATACATGAGAATTTTCGTTATATCTGAATTCACATATGAACCATGGACATCCCTGTGGGATAACCCCCTCGGGTAAGTCACCCTTTTGGTATCTTGTCAAGAATATTACATAACAGGGACCAACGATTTCCAGCGCTATATGATCTCTGTACTGCCCCGTCTTACAAACTTCGTTACTAAAAAAAAGTCTGTCAAAGCGATGACAAGTTTGTTCTGGGCGATAATACCAACAAACATTAGTGTACTTAGTTCCGTCTTCAGTAGCCCAAAGTCTAAAAATCTGACCCACCGTTGGCCTGGTTGGATCATTTGCATTCTTAATTAGTACCCAATCACCAATTCTATAGCTGTAACCATCAACTTCGATCGTGTCAAGAGGAATCCTGATAATTCCATCTCCCCCTGGAGTATTGGCAGTTAAAAGGTCCTTTTCGGGTTTCAGTAATTCTAGACTAATAATTTTATTAGCTTCTTCTTCAAATAATAATGTTTCTTGATATATTGAGGACATCTGGTCATTTGAATAAAAAAACTTGGTATTTTGGAACATCAAATTCAAATCTGAAATAAATTCTTCCACTGTATGATACTTCCTAGTTCTGACTTTGGTCCTAATCTCAAATAACGAAATAGGATTCTTCACCACTATATAGTAACTAGGAACTTGTTTTGGGTCTGGAAGTCTATCGAAATGAGTAGTGAGTTGATGATTTGGATCATGGGGAAGTCTGAGTTTCTTAAACTGTTTCAAAATAAGCTTGATTCTGGTTTCATAAGGTTTGTCGATGATAGGAGGACGACCTCTTCTAATTCCCAGAGCAGCAATTCCTGCGGGACTATTTGGACCGTTGCCGCCAGAATAAGGAAACATACCTCTTCCTAATCTATTAGTAAGCGAAGAATTGAGGGGCATGGTCATATGATGGTGATCTGGAGTCCCGATCTGCCCAACGGGAGAACCAGAACCTCCAAATCCCAAGGGACTGCCAGGTCCGGCTAATCCTTGTGAACTATTTGAATGAGAATATGAAGTAGTCTGGTCACCATATCCATGACCTTCGTCATCTTCATCTTCTTCAAGATCGCCCTCAAGACTATCTACCTGATGAGTACTTCCTCCATTAGCAGAAAGTTGTTCTGGTTCCTCATCACCTTCAGGTAATGGTCCTAAATCAGGAAAATATACTGCATCTGCTCCTTTATCACTACTAAGTTTAGGAATCACTTTATCTATGATATATTGATTCAACATCAAAGCATGCGCATAGATCGTAGAGCCTCTGACGTTATATAATCTTGCGTTCCATGCGATCTGGGCCAAATCATTAACAAACTCTTGAGTATTATTGTACTTTGCGTTCTTGACTGATCTTCCAACACCATGTAATGAGATGGGATTCTTCACTATCTTATAGTAATCGACCAATTTCCGAAGTGGTAGTCTTTGAAAAGTTTCCGATATCAGCACTCCATCTGAATCCTTAAGATAATATATTCCTTCTAGAAGTACATTCAACTTATTAGCCAATTTCTTCCTTTCCCGGTCTGACATTGTAAGGAGTAAAACGTGATCAAATATAACACAACCTCTATATTAAAAAGAAGCTTCTCTCTGCAAAAATATCGTGGTCAAGCTACGTATTTTTTTGCCTTATAAATAACACTGTTATCCGATTATCAATTGATTCAGTTAGAACCGTTGTTGTTTTGAGGTTCAAGACTCGCTTTTGTTGTTTTTCAGAACGTGAACGGTTGAGAGTTCAAAGAATTTGAGAAAATTCCAATTTGGTGGTCACGTTATGCAAGTCAGGTGATATAAATGGTGTGCTGATGTCCTGTCACAGCAGTTGGTAGCTTTGAAGTGAAGAAGAGAAGAACGAGTTGACCATTCAGTGGTGTTAGTCTATGTTATGAAGACTACATAGTTGGAAGTTTGTAATTATTTGATGATTGTAGAGGCTATTTTGAGGTATTGTTACGTTCTTTCATGGTAAGTCATTTCCTTTTATATTGTAAAGCTGAAGTCTCTGCGTGAGTCTCATAATATATTTAGCGTCTATTTGTTGTATGCAAAAGAAGAAATATAATGAAACACCAAGTCAGTAGATAATTTCCAATACATGAATAGTTGCGTTCTGGCATGGCACTACAAGTTATACAAGTCATACAAGGGACTTAAGACACTCAATGTTTACAATAATTGACACGGCTGGTTCCTTTTCACCAATTTGTCTTGTTGCTACGCTACTACATTGATGCTGCATTCACACTACATTCACATACTCAATTTAACTTTTATTATACAATGTATCAGACGATATAGATTATAAACTTGGGTCACCATAAATACCCCAATGTTGCTCCACATTGTATGGACCTGGACTTTTCCAGTAGTCATTATACATAGTGAAAGCATAGACTGATCCTCCCAACGAAGACATGATACTTTGCAAAGCGGCTTGCTAATTAGCAACAGATGAAACACTGGCACCTATGCTATCACCTTGGGTTGGCCATCCAGTTTCTGTAATCAACACTTTCTTGGTACCACCACATAACGATTTAACACTAGCAATTTGTTGTTGCAACCAAGGTCCTGACGTCGATGCTTCGATAGCACTAAAGAATGGATGACAATTGACAGCTATGTAATCAGAAATAGGACATGATTCTGGATTTGAAAGATATGCTGCTAATGTATCTACAGATACAACTGATCCCAGATATCCTGGTGCATTAGTCTTAAGCCATGATCTAGCGGTACTAACTGCTGAGGAAATCTGGGCAACTGAAGCGGTACCACTATTTACTTGTTCATTTCCAATGGAGATTGTATCCACAGCACTCCAACTGCGAGAGCTGCCTTCAACTGCTGATTTTATAGTCAGCAAATCCAGTTGAACAGAATTGGCATCAATGTTCCAAATCCCTAAGAACAATGTTTGAGATGGTGAAATTGCGGCCAAAGCATTTTGAATACCAGAACAGTCAGTGGCATAAAGACGAATTTGCAGGAAAGCTTGAAGCTTGGCAAAATCAGATACAACCTGTGATGCTGATTTACACAGATTATCCTTATTATAAGGAGAGTATGTGATCCCTTTTGCTTGAGAGGCATATTTTGCATTTAATGTAAACTTCCCATAAGAACCAGTACTTCCAGATGACAAACTTGCTCCACCAGTAGCATATAAAGATGAACCGGAAGCAATGATGGAAGCAGAATAGCCAACTGACACGCCTAAAGAAGGAGTTCCTGCTCCAAATCCAGTTGAAATTGGTTCAAGTGCTAACCCACTTTCAGCAGCTGACGTATAAAGAGGGTTTGAGATATCATCTGGGTAAGTGTATGAAGGTAGGCCAGTGTAATCCGATTCCGGTACAACCGCAGCAGGTACAATTGAAGTTGCAATTGGAGCAACAGTAAGTGCAGCAGCAACAGTGGATACAGCAGCAACAGGAACTTGGACAGCAACAGGAACTTGGACAGCAACAGGAACTTGGACAGCAACAGGAACTTGGACAGCAACAGGAACTTGAGCTTGAGCTTGAGCAGCAGCAGGAGCAGAAGAAGAAGAGTCCCCAGTACCAAACAAACCACTGAGCCAAGAAATGATCATGTTTGCAGTTTTGGTTGGGGTAGTGGTCTGAGCGGCAGGGACAGAAGTAACTGCAGCAGCAGCAGCTACCAGTTTTGAGATTGTAACTGTAATTGCAGTAGTAACAGGAGGTGCTACTGCAGGAGAAACCACTGGTTTATCTTGATTAGCAAGATATTGAGAAATTGGAATATTTGTAGTTGAAACCAGGGTGACATAAATCACAGCCCTTTTATCGACGTACTGTACGTTATCGGTGGCCAATACCGATGGAATGACAAAAGGAACTAACCAGAACGTGACCTTCATGATGGGATTTCAGTTGGATTTTAGCTGGTTTCTCCTTTTTAAAATTTTGCAAGGAATTTTTAACGAATATCTCTTTGGTTATTTGAAAGAAATTATTGACTATTGGCTAATATATTTTGGGACAA
This sequence comes from Chernovozyma aurita, assembly GCA_030566905.1. Lineage (NCBI taxonomy): Eukaryota > Fungi > Ascomycota > Pichiomycetes > Serinales > Debaryomycetaceae > Chernovozyma > Chernovozyma aurita. The sequence continues at coordinate 61,519 of JAKUBO010000023.1, forward strand.
AGTAGGTGAAAAATTAAGACTTGAATATACTGAGTCTTATATAACGCAAAAAGGAATGAATCGAGATCGAGCGAATGCTACCAACTGTGACACCAAGATAAGTTATTATGAAAGACCCACCAGACAAGGAATGAAGAAGAATATTGAGATTGAAGTAAGAAGTAAGTTAATTCTGTAAACTCTTCATCAATGGAAATCGACCCTTTTATTAACAAAGTCAAAAATCTTTAATACATTTCCTAATCGGGCATTGCTGCAAAGAGTTGGCAGATTTCACTGCGGAATTGAATTATCCTTCCTAATTAAGTAACAGTTTTTGATGTGGAGGGGGATGACTGATATAATATGACTGAACAAGAAAAATGAAAGTGAATCAGAGGAACTTTAATGGCTCTTGTAGCCATTGGTTGCTAACTCAGATGATCATATTGGGGAGAAAAACGAGAAATAATTCGTAACAAGATCTAGTACTTTGGTGGTGTCGGGTCTGTGAATGGTGAACTTGTTTGAAGTCGAGAATAAGGCGCACTTCATATTTGGACTTTCACATTTAGACTTCACATTTGGACTTCACAATGGTCCAAGTCAACGGCAGTAGTTGAAACGATGCGAAACTGATCGAGTTAGTGAGACAGAAGTGCGAAATCAATGTGAAAAACTTCCATTTAATAGCCCAGTTTGCATTAGAAAAGAGACTCCATTTCAACTGCGCAGATTTTAAGACTAAAGAAGGTAAATTGCGGCTCACTACATTACCTATCTCGGCTGTCTTTCCAAATCTTTACCCCCATATCCCAACAAATTTTCAAAGGCTCCAGTAGGTTCTACTTAACAGGAAATTTATGATTCGGAAGTGAATCGGAACTGTTACCAACGGGAAAAAGAAATTACTGGTGGTTCACTTCGAGGGGACATACTGATTAGGGATAAGAAAACCTCAATTTCGATTGAAATTTGAATTCAACCCATTGCGTTGCATAGAAGGGAACGCGAAAAAATCGTTTCACTACATATGCCCGACGTTGTGGACCACCTAATACCTTATCACTACATATCTACAGACATACTCTATCAAGTTAATTGGGGGTAATAAATGAAAAGCAATAGTATGACATAATGGCTAATGAGCCGATGGCCAAAGAATGCGATATTGTGAACTTGCAATTGTGCTAATTAGTTAGTCCTAAAACATCTTATATGAGGGGGAGGGTCACTTTGATTGGTGATTGATATTCTCTTGGTACCATGTGAATTCATTTTATAACCCCCAGAATCTATCCATATCATTACCGAACACCATAAGCAGATTAGTATCAGAAATCGCTGGATCATCGTATATATTTTAAAACTAGCTATAATTCAAATTTTGATTTGACAATTGTTTTGCCGCAATAGTCTTATTATGGTTCTGAATCATCTGAAAATTCTCAATATATACCAGAAGATAACAAATATTAGTATAACACATCCCCAAAATAACCATTTATCTTGTTTTGCTCTCTTTTCAATTCTTTTTATTGTTCCTTGACTCACTCCCAATGTGACCAAACTTTCCTCAAATTTAGTTCCAAGTTTTCTCAATATATCATTCTGTTCAACAATATCTTCAAAAGTTTGCTGGCCCATCTCTAAGATTTGGTCCAATTGTTGAGTACCTCTAGCTAGGGATATTCTTTCATTATACAAACCTTCTTGATATGAAAGCAGCTGCTGTTGCAGTTGTTGCTGCAGTCGAGCATCAAACGGATTGTCTGACCCTTCTCCATTTTCTGCATGACCGGTTCCTACATGTCTTCGTCCTAATAATTCTTGCTTGTTTGCTTCATGTTGTATATTCTCTCTCTGTTTCTTTAAAGATTCAAACTTTTGGGAAAAATCTTGTAACTCTTTTTGAAATTTTTCTAACCTCTGATCGTGCTTAGTTCTACTCTCATCATTGCCACTTTGCAGTACAAGATCCCCGTATTCTTTTATTGTCTTTCTGAATGCTCCTATGGAAGTGCTGATGGAACCTTGAAGCGATAATGGGGAGGTCGAAAGATTGGCTTCAAAAGACGTCAAATCCTTACTGATAAGTTGCGTCTGCTTGATTCCATGATTATATAAGGTATTCATTTCTGTTACAGTAACAATTACCAAACGAGCCAGCTGATTCCAGATTCTCTAATTGAAGTATGAATCGCCAGTGTTTTGAATTGAAAGAATATGAATCGTAGTTGATCGCTTTTCAACTTTTGCTTAAGACGCGAGGATTGATAAATCACGTGATACTAATACAAGAAATGATCAGTTTGTATGGAGAGACCATAAGAAGGAGTTACAGGTAGATGAGTTATGACTGGGGGGAGTCTGTGGAGAACTTACAGAGGCATTTTTAGCTTGTGTGATGTTGCTAAAAGGATACAAAAAAGTAAAATCTGAAAATCAGCTTCAATTTTGGGGATGCTTTTCACATTTTGCTTCGCTTGAGGCGAATTTTTCAACGATTGGACGATAAATGTTCAGCTTCAATTTAATTTTTAGCCTGTACAAGATATCAATTGAAGCAGATGTCTTCTCAAGGGCCACATCTGCTAAAAGTAACTCAAGAGACACTCAAGAGCCACTCAAGATGTTCATAAACTAAGCATTTCTCTGTCCGCACATACAAAAAAGACAATGATAGGACACAATAATTCAGGTACATATACCCGATACTTTCAATCTAAAGTCATTACTCAGCATCACTGAAAGAATATTATCAATCCAGACCTTAGATCCCCACTTCTAATGTACTTGCAATCATTTCTGGAACCCGAAAATTGAGACTTGACCTTTGAATTGTATCATCTCTAAAGGGTAATGCAGAAATTCAGAAACCACTCCAAAGTCAAGTGTAAAGATACCTGTTATATTAACCAAAGAATCTTACAAATGCCAATAAAAGAGCAAATGTACCAGACGAAACCCCAATCAACCATTGCATGACCTGAGTCTTAACCGATTTAATTTGCATTTGCATATTAGCAATTTCTTCGTCAATACGAGTATAAGTGTCTTCAATTTTCAGTTCATGTATGGAACTTTCTTCTCTTATTCTACCCTTTTCCAAATTTAAGTCCAATCTGACCCCAGCTTGATTCTTAGCGATTTCTTCCTTTAGACGGTTCTGTAAGTTTGTTAGATCAGTACGAAGATTCTCTTGCTCTTTTTTCAAATTGGTGAATTCTGACTTATCCATCGTTTGAAGTTCACCCTTTAATTTTGCAAAGTCCACCTTTTGTTGGTATGCAGTCGACGACAATGTTTCTTTAGTAACAAGGTTTTGAGTAATGGAAAAAATCCCATCATTGATGGCCTTGTTAACTATACTCACACAAGTTTCTGCTTGTTGTTCAGTGAAACCACCTTTTGCTTGAAGCGACTGTACGAATTTTTTGGTATCGAATTTGGTTATCGATCCAATACTTCTAGTTGTAATAAAAACCGATGAATGAAGATTTTGGGTAGGTATACCTCTGGAAAGGCTATTAAGAATTCTTGAGAACATATTTGAACTAATGAGTCTTGTTATCTAAGATATGAATGGAGCGAATGTATGAAGTAGCGTAAAATATATTAAACAAGTATTTGAAGTTGTGAACGATGTATAGTGTTACGTATAGTGTTATATATAGTGGTATGTGTAGTCTTATGTGTACTGCTGTGTTAATGTTATAAATGGTTCTGATCGTTTCTACTCTTTCAAGTCGAGATTGAAGCAGAGCGTAGAAGATCGAACTCGATCGAATGCGATTTGGTGGAGATTTAAATTTTTGAGCACAACTGAATTTTCCAACAAAATCTGAACTATGAGCACTTTTCCCAAATCTAAATCAAATATCTGTCTTTAGAACACCCAAAAGTTCACATTTCACCAGTGATATAGCCTAGTGTGTTTCGAATCGACCATATTGATACATATATATATATATATTCGGATCAAAAGCTGTTTTTCCATACTGCAGAAATGAGAGGATTATCTACAACTGGAGCCAGAATGAATCAAATTGTCAGACTTAGAGTTGGGCCATCACTCAATTCAAAGATCTGTACAATCAGATTCTACTCCAAGCTCAATATTGACGAATTCAATAAACGGAAAACTTCGTATTCTTATGGGATCGATCTTGACAATATCCCTGAAGGTGCACACGATGGAGTGGAATCAAATCGTAAGAATAAGAATACTCTTCTCGAAGAACACCCTTCTTTAATAGGGTTGGAACGTGGATCCCCTGAATACAAACAGCAGTTGCACACTTTGCACCAGGAGCAACAAGAAGTCGACAGAGCTGAACAGAGCAAATACGAAAAGAGAGAAAGGTGGAAGGCGGTGTTTTATGGAATCGGTACAATATGTGGAATATTGGGATTGCATCAATTTGTAATGAATTATGAATATTTCACCAAATGGTTAACTCACGGATACAACTATAAGATTGACGACTCTAAAATCCTGTCCCTTAGCGAACCTCTGAAAAACCACAATAACATAAACAATCTTGTTGCCAAGTACACTGATTGGATAACTCCAGAGATCATTGACCAATTGAAGCCTCTGGATGAAGTGCCAGGTTTGTATATCTTTGGTGGGGATGGTAAGCAGAAGTTACCCTTAAGATTATCATTTTTTGACGGAATTTTATTCAGAGATGTCCAAGTTAAAGATGATTATCTTGTTGCAATCACTGACAAAAATGAATTATATGAAGTTTACCAAGGTACGACCAGCTCTCCCAAGAAAGAACCTTTACCATTTAAGGCCAGTCGTAGTTTGATTACCTCTGATTACGTTTATTTTCTTTCAAACAAGGGTGAGGTTTACTATAAGCCAAGAAATGACAGGGACTTGAGCTTTGAAGGATTCAAGTACAGAAATTTGATTGGATTGTCTAAAACATCTTCCTTTGGAGCGTTAAATTTGAATTTGAATAGAGGTGAAAGAATTGAAGATGTGAAAGCTGGTAAGTCTCACTTATTGATTCTTACTAGTTCTGGAAGATTGTTTGTCAATGCAACCACCGACAAGGTGTCTCAGAACTTTGGACAGTTCGGATTACCAAAATACTCTCCTCCTAGTTTGGAAAATGCAGTAGAAGCAGAATTATCTTCTGAACCTGGGACTACTGTGTTTGCTACAACGACTTTGCCTGTTCAGGTTCCATTAAACGAACCCTTTGAGTTAACTGGTCTCAACTATGAGGTTGTGTCATCTTCAAATGGAACAAAATACTTGAGACCAAGAATTTTCTCTCATATAGCAACCGGAGACTATCACAATTTAGTCAGTGATATCTCTGGTAATGTTTGGACATGGGGTAAGAACAATTTTGGAGAATGTGGAGTAGAACTCAATTACAAAACTGACATTCAAGCAGTTCCTAAACATGTTTTCAATGTTAAAGATTATTTTAAGGCTACCAAGCATCTTGCAGAAGTTGAACCAGATTTGGGATATTGGAAAGTAGATGGATTATATGCCAGTGAAGAAAGTTCTTACATTAAAGTGAACTATAGCAGTAATGTGAGCAACGAAGAATTTCTTTTGAGTTTTGGAAATGGAATTAAAGGCCAATTAGGAATAGGTCGTTACCTCCACGTGTGTCCTACACTTCAAGTTGTTAAATCTTTACTTGACCTTACCGAATATGATGAAAAATCGAAAACGGTTGTTAACGTTGGTATAAAAGATTTCAGTTTAGGTGCAGAGCATGGATTCATTGTTTTGAACAACTCGGGTCCTAGTCAGGATTTGTTGGGCTTTGGAGATAATGAGTTCGGACAATTGGGTAATGGTAAATATGTCAAGAACAGAAAGCCCGAACTGGTTCCAAAGCTCATTGAGCCTAAAGAGTTGACCAGAGAAGACACAGATGATAAGATTACCTTGAATAAGAAGAAGTTGACCAAGAGGCTACAAGACGTTAATACCGGAAGATTGCAATTATTACAAACTTCCAAATGGGAACAAGTGGTTGTGGCTGGAGACCATAGTTCAGCAATTTACTATAAATCAAAACGTTAAGCCAGGGATATTCGAGTTCGATTCTGTCGCTGTTGAATATGTTCATACCTAAATTATTATAATTGTACATAGAATAAGAAGAACTACCAAAGTGGTGGAGATTGGTTCGATTTATATAAACATACACTTCCGTCAAATACTTCCAACTATAATGTTATCCACCCCACCTTTAGGAAGGTTATGCACTACACTATAAGTACTACCATAGAAGTATCTATATGTAGATAGTTAGCTACACATGCTGTTACAGTCTGCCCAACCATTTCATCTGCACTGTTTCTCTCATTACATGCTCTAATATCAAAGTCAAACGCATCTATTATGTGTCCATCTACCTAATTTAACTTGAAAAGCTCATTTAATATTCTAATGGTATCTTCAGGATTCTTGACAGCATGTCCGATAGTTCTAGGATCGCTATAGATTTCGTAATCATTACCTCCTTTATAAGATTTATCACCAAAGAAATGAATTTCTTTGAAACCTTCGTCAGCTACATGTTGTAAAGCATAAGTTTTATCCCAACCAGTTGGGAAAACATCAAAGGAAATTTGACCACCAATGGAATACGTCAAACCATAGTCCGCAAAGTTTTCCCTTAAAGCAGTAACTAATTTTTCTCTTACTTTGTTTTCAAGATCGTATTTTTCAAAATCGTTTCTTTCTTTAGTAGATGCATTTCTACCAACTGGTGAAACATTGATCATACCATTTCTGAACTCAATGAAGGTACCTCTTCTGACAGGAATATCAATATCAGATAAGTATCTTAAGATAAACTTGACAAGCTTGTTATATTTTTCATCTCCAATCCATCCAATAAATGATTGAGAAGCCAATTCCTTACCAAGTTTATAAGCAGTTAAACCATTTTCAGAGAAACAATAATCAAAATCTTGTAAACAAGTTGAACCTAATTGTTCAAGTTGTTTACTAAGATCAGATCCTCCAACAAATCCAATAACAACTTTTTCTCTTAACTTTCTTAAAGTTTCTCTCATTTCATCAGAAACTTCCAATCTGGCTGGAGTTAAAGTACCATCGACATCGAAAAGTACTAAAGTCTTTGGGTCTTCTTTGTGGGAAAAGGCAGAAGTGGACATTGTGTTCTTGTTATTTAGTTTTAATGTGAATACGAAATGTTATCAAAGAAAGAAAACAACTAAAAAGTAACCTATAAATTGATATTTTTTTTTTAAATGAAATTCAATGTTGTCGAACACGTAATGGTTCTATTAAGAAACGCGCCGGCCATCTGAGAGAGTTTATATAAATAGCGAGCCGCGCACCATTTTAAATTCACTGCCAATAAGACGTTTCTATTGATTGAGAATTCAGGAACATTCACCACGAGGTAGAGGAGTACACACCTTTTGACTGTTGAGAGTTGTAGAACTTGTGGCTGTGGTGGCCGGAAAGTTTGTTGTAGCAGGATTGTGGAAAAAAAAGGTGGTTTTTTATGGGCTTAGTAAACTGTAGCAGAGAGCATGAGAGATCGAGAGAGTGAAGTAATGACTATTTTAAAAGGAACAAGAATAAATAAGAAATGATAAATAAGAAATGATAAATAAGAAATGATGAGTTTTTGTGAGAGGTCGGCTAACCTAAATTGAATTGTTTCCAACTGAACATTTCTCACTTACATCAACTGTTTAAGAGTCGCTCATCTATGAAGTTGCGTGTTGAGGAGAAAACTTCTTTCTTGCTTAAATAATCAAGTCTGTAATGAGTTGTTACAGCTTCATCATGATATAGTTTCCTGAAGCGTAGTGCCATGAAGCATATTACCATCAAGTATACTGCCATGAAGCTTAATGTCATGAAAATTACTCAAATATTGAAACTACTGATTGGAATATACTTCCGATTGCGATCGCTCTATTCAATAGTATTCCAATCTTAGACAACCTTTTTTTTGCTTTGACCCACTGTTTGGCCCTACTCCCACTTGTACAATCCTTATTGTTATTGTCAATCTTCATTCTTATTCCTTATTCTTATTCTTATAAAGATCTACATCTTATATGGCAAACTAAGACAGTAATATTACTCTTAAATTAAGTATATACTTAAGATTGGTATTGGTAGTCTGGGAATTGTTTCAAGTTTTCCTCTAATCTACCCTTTCTACTTAAGAACTTAACGTAAGCACCATCATCCTTAACTTCACCGTTGTTTTTCTTAGCAACGTATTCGTCTCTGTTAAGAGGAGTGAAACCCCATTTCTTAGAGATAATAATCTTTTGTTGACCTGGGAACTTGTATCTAGCTCTTCTTAAACCTTCAATAACAACATCCTTGTTAGAATCCTTGGTTCTAGCAGACATAATAATTTGACCAATGTTAATTCTGGCAGCTAAACCGTGTGGTTTACCCCAAGCACCTCTCATACCTTGTTGCAATCTATCAGCACCGGCACATGACAACATCTTATTGATTCTTAAAACATGGAATGGATGAACTCTAACTCTTAAATGGAAAGAATCTCTACCAGAAATCTTGGTGATATATTTGTTAGCACAAATACGAGCAGCTTCTAAAGCTTCAGAAGATAATTGTTCTAATTCGTTGGAAACTAAATGGATACATAATGGGAATTCATCAACAGTAGCCTTCTTACGACCTAAATCATAAATTCTAATCTTAGAATCTGGGACACCTCTATTGTATCTAGACTTTGGGAAAGGTTTATTCTTACAGTATCTGTAACAACGAGCTGGTCTTCTAGCCATTTTTACTATAAAATTTGTTAGTATAAAATCAATTATGGATCACAAACTAATATAAAACCCTTGAGGAAAGATATCTTAATAATAAATAGGAATAAATCAAGTTGAAATAGGTATAGGAATATTGTAGTGCAATCGCTTACTAATTGGAATTGGCTTTATAAAATTTTTTGCTTAGACAGAGGCAATTTGGAACTCCAGTGAAAAACTGTTCCTACGGTTGATTTTAATCCGTGGAAACTTGTTACTTGATACTCTCAACCATCTAGACACATTTAGATATACTCTCCGGTTCTTGTTTCACAATAATGTACATACCTTGTTACTAATTTTGTTAGGTAATTAAAATGAAATGTGTATGAAAAATTTGTTTCTTGTAATTTTTTCCAGTGCGAGTAGGTCCAGGAAGGGCAGGCAAACCATTCCACCCTGCATGGATCTGGGGTTGTATGCAGGAATAATAACAAAGAAAATCGAATTGGCTTACAAATTGCAGGTATATACAGGAAGTTTTTTATAAATTATACATTCCACGTGAAAGATGTGACTGGTATTTGATCAAATCAAAATCACGTGTTGATTAGATGGAACTGGGATTGAGAGGATTGAGAGAGTGTGGATGTATGGGTGGATGAATGGGTGGATGTGAAGGCAACGATATTAGACGAGTCGAGGGACAGATTAGTGGTTGGCAAATGTTGAAAAAAATGTTGGCAATGTTGGCCACAGATAGTGGAAAACGGAACTCTTTTTTGCTTATTTAGAAAACTAGTCTGCTTGTTCAGATCATTTATGGAAAAATGTCAAATACATACAAGAGTAAGGCAACCAGACGTACTAGTGCAGTATTTGAAATATTGACTCTAAATGACAGGAAATGAAATATAAAATAGATTAAAATCATGCTGATATAAGTAATCATTTACCTGAAAGGTAACTTTCCACTTTCTTGCTCAAGCTGTTACTTAGGCGGAAAGGACTTCTGAATGTATCCAGCTAGTGTGAACCACCAGATTAAGCTGAAACAGAATTGAAACTTGGTGATTTTCACGTGACCAAGTTCACGAGTAAACGTAGTAAAGCAACCAAGCCTGATAATGCTAGATTACAATTTATCATGTAGCATTTATGAACCAGATTAATAAAGTGGCCTAATGTATCCAACATTAGGCACTTCATTCTGGTTTATTTTGACCTCTTTTCAATCAAAATTGTGTGTAGACTACTCATAAGACAAAGCAATATCCATCCACTATGAAATTGGTTTTGTGTAATGGAAATTTTCAATGAGAGATGGGGCAGCTCCTTACGCTCATCGCAAGTGAAAGATCATATTAGACGTCATTTACAACTATAAAAATAAATACTTGAAGACAGCATAGTAAACCATGGGTAGATATAGTGTGAAGAGATATAAGACGAAGAGAAGAACTAGAGACCTTGATTTAATTTACTACAATGATATGGGATCCATGGAATCCATTAGTAGATTGAAAAAACAACCATTAGATGAAACAAAACCAGGATTGGGCCAATACTATTGTGTAGAATGTGCCAACTATTTTGAAAACCAACCAGCTTTGGATCGCCATAACAAAGGAAAGAAGCATAAGAGAAGAGTGAAAGACTTGAAACAGAGACCGTATACTGGATTAGAGGCAGAAGCAGCCTCGGGAGTCAATATGGAGAAATTCACTCAATCGGTTGAAAAATATAAGCAGATCGAACTTGAAAAGAAACAAAAAGCTGAAGAAATTGAAGCTATATTAAGACAAAAGAACGATACCATCGATAAAATTATGGGAATAGAAACAGAAAACCCAGAAGGTCAATCTGTTGAGGGTCAGGAAGTGATAGCAGCAGGAGAGATTGATATGGCAGTATGAACTTAAAGGGATTATAAAATTTCTTTGTCTCTTAGTAAGTCTCCTCAAAAGTGTTTCCTTTTTTGAGGAGCCAATGTTGACCAGAACTGCAGCTAATGATAGTGCGCTTCATGGTGGAACCATGTATGAATTTCTGAGTCTTTACCTTTCGTGGCCCATGGTCGATAATTGAGTAAACATGACCAAAACTGAAACTTCTTTTCTAGAATGACAACAAGAAAGAAAACAGGAGAATCGATATTAAACTCCATCTTATGTATATTAGAATTTTTATTGCATTATATATAAAATTAGCTACCTAATGTAAATGTGTTTATTAGAGGAGATGTCCCTGCAGGTGCCGCTAACTTGGTGAGCTTTTGGCGCAGCCTCCAAAATTAGAGACCCCATATGCACCACCACCACTACCAATGGCTCGCACATGCTGCCGCCGCCGCTGGAAATAGATTCTTTCTACATGCAGTTGCGATAAGCAACATTACATTGGCAAGACTCTCGAGATGATGACAGGATAACAATTACTGCACAATTTGTGATAAATCTGGTGCTATGAAGTTTAGAGTCAAGACTAACACTCAATCGAAAGTGATAACAGTTGAAGGAAGTCTTGGTGATTTATTTGAGGCTATTGGCGAAGCAGACTTGCTAGTGAACAAGAATATAGTGGCCATAAAACATGGCTTTCCTCCAAAACAAGTTTTGATAAATGATAAGTCTAAAACATTAGAATCATTGGGGTTGAAGTCGGGTGATCAATTGATAGTGGAAACGAGTAATTTATGTACTGATACCACTGATGAGTCCCAAGAGTATCTGAATCCTCATACTGAAAAATTAGTGAAAGAACCGTCATTACATAGCAAAGATATCCCTTCGATTTACAATGATCAATTCAAATCATACACAATACTTCGAAATATCCCTGACGACAATTCTTGTATGTTCAACTCCATTGCGTATACCATTTACAACATTCGTGAACATGCCCACGATATAGTGTCTGAACTTCGTGGTTTAGTTGCAGATACTATTGCAAAACATCCGAATACTTATAGTGAAATCGTATTAGGCAGACCTATTGATAAATATGTGGAGTGGATAGTTAAAATGGAGTCTTGGGGTGGTGCTATAGAACTAGGAATTCTAGCGGAATATCTTCAAATACAAATCAATTGCCTAGATGTGGAGCTGGGGAAATTTATCACTTTTGGTAGTGAAACACTGATTCCTGATAGATTTATTGTACTTGTTTACTCAGGAATACATTATGATGTCATGGTAAGAAATACAAATCTATCAACCTTGAAAGCTGACAAGAACAATGATAAATGTGTATTTAAAATTGATTCAGAAGAAGGTAGGTCATTTTTGAATGACTGTGAGAAGCTTTGCAAGTTATTACAAACTATGGATTACTCCACCAACACCACTACCTTTAGATTGAGATGCTTGATTTGCTATAAGATATTGGTTGGAGAGATGGGTGCCTCTAATCATGCCAACCTGACAGGGCACTTCAAGTTTGGAGAAGTGAAGTGAAGTGAAGTTTGGAGAAGTGAAGTGAAGTGAAGTTTGGAGAAGTGAAGTGAAGTGAAGTTTGGAGAAGTGAAGTGAAGTGAAGTGAAGTGAAGTTTGGAGAAGTGAAGTTTGGAGAAGTGAAGTGAAGTGAAGTAAAGAGAAGTGATGAGAAATGAAAGGAGATGGTTTTAAGAGGTTCTTTTTGAGGTGAAAATTTAATAGTTGGTAGCTACAGACTACAGAAGAGCTATCGAATATCCAACATTTTACTAGCTAATTGTATATCAATATAGACCCATAAGTAGAACAAGGGAATACAAATATCAATAGAAGGTAGAACACCCATACACCCATCCGTATACTCCAATTAATGTGCCAACACCCATACACCCACGTAAGTTGTTACTTCTCTTATAGTGACAGCTTCAACTCATGTAGTGTTGGATTGACGGCTCAGCATTTTTCCACGTAAATTTCAAATATTTCTACTAAAGTCTCGATTGATATCAGGATTATTATTCTCCTTCAGGTACTCTTAAATCTGAATCTGAAGCTGAAACCCAAATTAAATTAACGAGTTGGCTACAACTTTACATATTGTTCCACGTGACCTCCCGTTGGTCTTAAATTGAAAAGCCAAATGCCAAAATGCAATACATGCAGGACGTCAGAATATATCGTCCAACACACAACGTTAGAAAGAATTTTATACTCTATCTGATCTTTTGATCATTAGCATTAATTGAACCAAAAATGTCAGCTAATACGCAGTTTTTCTGTATGTATAAGAAGTGAAGTAGAGTAACGTTTGCAATAAATTCTGAGAAAAAGTGGAGACTTAGATCTGTGGTTTGTGACGGTTTCTTGTCGGTGGAGATAACAATTGTAAATGAAGGCTTGCTCGAATCTATTGTCAGTTGAATAGCTTACTTAACATGTATTAGGAAGTCTTATTGAATTTTGTATGTTTTATAGTGCTATGGACAAGATTTATTAATTCATGATTTTGTCATAAAATCTGCTTTCTTGTGATTGTGGTTGATGTTCACTACGTGGATGGCAATTTTGCATCTTTATTTTGCGTGGTGGTTATAGCGGATAAGTGTAACGGCATAACCAGATTGGTGTATTTCGTTTGTCAATAGAAGATTAGAGCAGGAAAGAGTTTCTTGAGCGGTGGAATTCTTTACTTTGATGAATGTTGCCATCACATACACTGCATTTTCCAGCGGATTTGATTGTCATGGGATTCCATCAAGATCATAACATTGTTAACGATCATAACAACGGTCAAACACGCTCAGATACCACTAGTTTTTGTCTTCATCACGGTTCTTTTACTGCTACTATATATTATTCACTTTAGAGTCAGTGTCCAGTCATGCCTTGACCCATTTCTACGTCATTTTTCACATTACTAACATTAAACAGGCCGTCAACCTAGATCGGTGGATTTAATACAGGATTATGAAGACATCAAGACCTTCCCCAAACCAACTTTTGAATGTCGTGCTGCTCAATATTCTTCAAATGGAGAGTATTTCGCTTACACTCAACCAACTGAAGTGGTAGTTGTTAAGACAACCAAGACTGCACCAATTCAAACTAGAATTCAATTTCAAGATGTCTTTGATATATTTTTCTCTCCTAATGGAACTTACTTATGCTTATGGTGCAAGCCTATATTAATTGATAAGGAGAGTGGTGTATGGACCAAGAATGTCAAAGTTATTGACATTACCAAGGGAGAAAATACAATTGTATTAGAATGGTCCAATAAGCATCAAAGTGGATGGAAACCACAATTCACTGTTGATGAGAAAATTTTAATAAAATCAGGATCAAATAATAAAGAAATTCATTTTTTTGAATTAATAAATAGTGGTAACCAAGCAGAGTTTGAAATTAATATTAATCAACCAACTTATAAATTTAAATTAGAAAGAAATTTTGGAAATTTTCAAATTAGTCCTGGTTTGAATCCTCTGATAGCTATATTTATTCCTGAAAAGGATGGTAAACCTGCTAATGTAATAATTTATAATATTCCAAATTTTAATCAACCAATTTGTTCTAAACTGTTTTTCAAAGCAGAAAGATGTCAATTGAAATGGAATTCAATTGGTACTGCATTATTAGCATTAGCTTCAACTGATCATGATACAACAAATAAATCATATTATGGTGAAACTAATTTATATTTATTAGGAATTGCTGGAAGTTATGACTCAAGAATTCATTTAGATAAAGAAGGTCCAATTCATGATATTACTTGGTCTCCTCTGGCAAGAGAATTTGGAGTCATTTACGGTTATATGCCTGCTAAAACTTCATTCTTTGATGCAAGAGGTAACACCATATATCTGTTACCTCCAACTCCAAGAAACACTATATTATTTTCTCCTCATGCTAAATTTGTTTTAGTTGCAGGATTTGGTAATCTTCAAGGTACTGTTGATGTATATGATAGACAAAATAAATTTAAGAAAATTACTACTTTTGAAGCAACTAACACCTCCGTGTGTGAATGGTCACCTTGTGGTAGATTTATTTTGACTGCAACCACTTCCCCTCGTTTAAGAGTTGATAATGGTTGTAAAATCTGGCATGCTACTGGTAAATTGATTTATTTAAAAGAATATCCAGATTTATATTCAATTGGTTGGAGACCTCAAAAGGTAAGTGAATTTCCTCCTTTGAAAGTATTAGAACAAGCACCCGAACCTCATATTTCAACCAAAGAATTTTTAGAGAAAAAGAAGTTGACTGAGAGTATATCTTCAACCAAGCCAACTGGTGCTTATCGTCCTCCTCATGCAAGAAGAAATGGTTTAGCAGCCTCAGCTCCTAGAACAACATTATATCAAAAAGAATTAGAATCTCAAACTAGACAGATTGAACATAACAAACATACGATTCCAGGAGCTGTTCCAGTTGGTGAAACCCCGGGATCTAACAAAGTCGAATCCAAAGCTGCTGCAAAGAATAGAAAGAAGCGTGAAGCTAAGAAAAAGGATTCTGAAAATGAGAATACTCCGGAACCAGTAGTATCTGTTGGAGCATCTGTTGCGGCATTTACAGTTGTTACTAACCCATCAGCAGCATCAAGAGCAAGTCCAACACCAACACCAACACCAACGCCAACATCAGCACAAGTTTCTAGTTCTACTGCTGCCGTTGCCATTCCTATTAGCACCAATGAATCCAGTGCTGGAGGTTCGGTCATTGGTGGTGTTAGCTCTATTGAAGATAAGAAGATTAGATCTCTCTTAAAGAAGTTAAGAGCCATTGAACAATTGAAAATGAAACAAGCTGTTGGTGAGCTATTAGAAGACACTCAATTATCCAAAATCAAGAAAGAAGATGAAATTAGAAAGGATTTAGAGAATTTAGGATGGTCTGATTGAGCTGTGTACTAATACTATAATATGCAATTTTTTTTTGCTTCTTTCAAAACGTCAATACCGCTCTTTATGGGTTCTTTGTAGGTTATAATTTGATAGTTAAACCAGTAAATTGTAAAGATGCTATAATAGATTTGTTTCTCATATCAGGACGACGAATATATTGCCTACATAAGTTTGGAGCCCAACCAAAGATAGCAACCTCAACCTCATCTCCTCTTTATCCATTATTTCTAAGCTTGGACAATAACCTACCGAATCGAGCCCCTATAAGGTTTGATTTGAGGGCTTTCTTGGGTTGATTAGAGTGTGGTAGTTACACAATATCTGATTCGAGAATCTATTTTTATCCAGAATTGCTTTTTTTTTCGCATCATAAGTTATCGAGGCACCCACGACTCAGATCAGTACTAATTAGGAAGTATAATTGAAAAAAAATTGGCGCGCACCCCGGCGCGTTTTAGATAGAAATTTGATAAGTCTTTTCAATCAGGAGCCTTTTTTTTTCATTGGATTGAATTTCATTAATCAGAAATGTGGTAGAACTATCAATGATTCGGCCGAAATGAACGAGGATCACAATAGAAATGGAACGACCAAGTTGGATACACAATAGGTAAATGTTGTGCCTAATGATAATCTGTTAAGAGGAAAGAGAAATGCAGAGGTATTCTTTTGCTTTTTATTGAAAGTTGACCATATATTGGGTGCATGGATGCAGGAACTTAAATGGAACGACAAATTGGGAAACAAATCTTCAACTAGCTCAAATTAACACTAACATTAACATTTCAGTCTTGGTGTAATAACCAGTTTTGACTGACAGCCAAAATGCAGTAGTTCTTGATAGCTACGGTACATTTCGGACCAAGCAACTATTCCGCATCCCCGGTTGAAAAGCAATAAGTAGCGAACAGGATCGGCAAGCAGAAATCGACAAAATTTGGGTGAACAGTCTGTATACAGGAAATCAATTCAAGACCCATTTCTATCTCTGGCGTAACGCGTGTAGCGGAACTTTACGTGTTTCTTTGTTTACCGAGAAACTCAATAATCAATTTGAGATTAGCTAGAACGCCCCTAATTAAGTCCAGCGAAGGTAAACGTAAGCTTTCTGTCGCGATACGTGATAATACAAAAGCAAAAACAAAGTAGCACGATACAACCAAATGTTGCCCTTAAGGATACATAATTTTAGCCCCCTTCTAGCCGAAACGGAAATTGGTCAATGGGAAAAGAGAAAAGTAATATGCAGACCTACTTCAGACAAAGTGCTCTTGACCCCTTCCACCCACATTCAACAAATAATTGAAGTGAAGAGA
Source organism: Chernovozyma aurita (assembly GCA_030566905.1). NCBI lineage: Eukaryota > Fungi > Ascomycota > Pichiomycetes > Serinales > Debaryomycetaceae > Chernovozyma > Chernovozyma aurita. The sequence continues at coordinate 78,424 of JAKUBO010000023.1, forward strand.
TAAAGAGCGATAAAGAGAGAGAGAGAAAGAGAGAGAAAGATAGCTCCTAGGAAGAGAGAGATAAGAGGAGAAATGCACGACAAGATAGCATTCCCTCAACAAAAGAGAACTAGGACAACAAATTTCTTTTTGTAGATTACCATTTCATATCAATAAATCTTCTTTATTAGTTCGCTTACAATCATTATCATTCTCGCAGTAATTTTCTCCTACACCTTATCATCACTTCTGGCACCTTTATTATTATTTGTGATCAGAATTACTTCTACTGACGTATATCCACAGGCGTATTTCCACTTTTTCAACTGGAGTATTTCTACTGGCGTACCCTTATGGACTTAAATGAATGCGGCCAAACGCTGTCTCAAAATATAAAATAAGATTAATAAAATTAATTATAATTGCCTTGTATTTGCCTTGTGTTGCCCTTCTTCGCCTGCCCTTCTTTCGCCTAGCAAAACCTCAATGCGCCCATGTTCGCTCATTATCCCCATTTAAACTTGTCCTCCATCCACCACCCTCTTGTTATTTTCTACTTGTTTTACCTTCTAGATCCGCCATTCCCAAATCGTTCCAATATTCTTTCGTTTTGGTACAACATTTGCTAAAAATATTCCCTGCGCCTTGCCCCTCTTATCGGAACCTCCTCAATCGCCTTGTTAGCAAAATTTTTTTCCTCTGAGGCACAATTTCCTCTTTTCGCGTCTGTTCTCAATACTGAAATCAAAGGGGGCTATTTCGTCCTACAAAGAAAAAAACATTTGAAACATCTCACTTCGATAAGTAGTTTCACTTTCTTTTCTTTGTCTTTTAAAGCTACACTTGTTGATATAATCTGGGACCATCGTTAGGATCTACAGGGTATGTATGAAACTAGTTTTGCATCGTGTTGGGGGACTTGGAATATACTACAACAGCAAAATAAATAGATAAGACCCGAACGTTACCGAGGCAGTGAATGATGCCAAATCAATAATCAATTCTATCGTTGTTGTAAATTCTTAATGAGGTTTTCACTTTCTGATTATCATTAGCTCACAGAGAGAGCGCAATGGTCTACTACACGTTGCGATTATCTGATCTGGAGCCGTCCTACGTTGGTGTTGAATAGGTCGGTGCTGTCCGGACCAATCCAAGGTTAAAAAATAGCTGGAAGGTCTCTTGAATTACATGTTGTTGCCATAACACATTGTATTCGGCTATTATTACTGCTTTTGACGTTCAAAGGTATTTTTGAGCGTCATATTCAAACACAGAATCGCAGTTGTAGTTGCCGTTGCTGTTCAGTTGGAGTGAATTTTCAGAAATTGGTGGTCGAAGTGTTCACCTCGAGACTCTAGAACTGTGGTGGGGGACTTCCGTTCTTTCGAACATTTCAAGCGAAGCAAGATATTCTCTTTAACAACGAGGACCCTCTCAATTAGATCAAATTTACTAACTACTTCTAGATGTCATACGATAATAGTAACCATTACTATGACCCCAACCAGGCTACTGGAGGTGGGGCCCCTAATGGAGAAGGATACTATCAGCAGCAACCTTATGATCAAACTACAGGTGATCCAAATCAAGATTATTATGATCCAAATGCTCAATACCAACAACAACCTTATGATATGGATGGCTACCAAGACGGACAATATGGAGCCAATCAGCAATATCAGGGCCAGATTCCTCAAGGCGGTCAACCAAATTATAACGCTGATCCAGAAGCTTTTAGTGATTTCAGTTATGGAGTAAACGGCCAAAATGCTGGCACTCCAGGTTATGATCAATATGGAGCTCAATACACTCCTTCACAGATGTCTTATGGAGCCGGTCCAAGATCAAGTTCTGGAACTTCTACTCCAATCTATGGTGGGAATGTCAACTACGATCCTACTCAATTCCAAATGTCTTCCAATCTTCCTTATCCTGCTTGGTCGGCAGATCCCCAAGCTCCAATAAAATTGGAGCATATTGAAGATATTTTTATTGATTTGACGAATAGGTTTGGGTTCCAAAGAGATTCCATGAGAAACATTTTCGATTATTTCATGACTTTATTGGATTCTAGATCAAGTAGAATGTCTCCAGCTCAAGCTCTTTTAAGTTTACATGCTGACTACATTGGAGGAGAAAATGCCAATTACAGAAAGTGGTTTTTCGCTTCTCAACAGGATTTAGATGATTCGATTGGATTTGTTAACATGCAATTGGGTAAGATTGGTAAAAAAGCTCGTAAGGCTTCCAAAAAATCCAAAAAAGCTCGTAAAGCAGTTGAAGAAAATGGCGGTGATTTGGACGCTTTAACATCAGAATTAGATGGTGATTATTCATTGGATGCAGCAGAAATTAGATGGAAGGCTAAAATGAATACTTTGACTCCAGAAGAAAGAGTTAGAGATATTGCTTTGTATCTTCTTTTATGGGGAGAATCAAATCAAGTCAGATTCACTCCTGAATGTTTATGTTATATCTACAAGACTGCCTACGATTACTTGTTATCTCCTCAATGTCAACAAAGACAAGAACCAGTGCCCGAAGGTGATTATCTTAATAGAGTGGTTACTCCTTTGTATAGATTCTTAAGATCCCAAGTCTATGAAATCTATGACGGAAGATTTGTGAAACGTGAAAAGGATCATAACAAAGTTATCGGATACGATGATGTCAATCAATTGTTTTGGTACCCTGAAGGGATTTCCAGAATCATTTTTGAAGATGGTTCAAGATTAGTTGACATTCCTCAAGAAGAAAGATTCTTACGTCTTGGAGAAGTCGAATGGAAAAATGTATTTTTCAAAACATATAAAGAAACCAGAACCTGGTTGCATTTTATCACTAATTTCAACAGAATCTGGGTTATCCACGGTACCGTTTACTGGTTTTATACTGCTTATAACTCTCCAACTTTGTATACTAAAAATTTCTTCCAAACTCTTAACAATCAGCCAACCGCTTCTTCAAGATGGGCAGCTGCTGCCATTGGGGGAGTTGTTGCTTCGCTAATTCAAATTTCTGCTACTCTTTGTGAATGGTTATTCGTGCCAAGAGAATGGGCTGGTGCTCAACATTTAACGAGGAGATTATTGTTTTTAATTTTAATCTTGATTGCCAATTTAGTGCCAGTTGTTTTCACTTTCTACTGGGCCGGTTTAACTTATATCAGTAAGGCGGCGCACGTTGTGAGTATTGTTGGGTTCTTTATTGCAATTGCTACTTTAGTATTCTTTGCAGTTATGCCCTTGGGTGGTTTATTCACTTCTTATATGAACAAGAGATCAAGAAGATACCTTGCATCTCAAACTTTCACCGCTAATTTTGCTAAATTGAGAGGTTTAGATATGTGGATGTCCTACTTATTGTGGTTACTTGTCTTCTTTGCTAAGTTGATTGAATCTTATTTCTTTTTGACTTTGTCATTAAGAGATCCAATCAGAAACTTGTCTACTATGACCATGAGATGTACTGGTGAAGTGTGGTTTTCCAATAAACTTTGTCAGCAACAAGCCAAAATTGTTCTTGGTTTGATGTACTTGGTTGATTTACTTTTGTTCTTCTTGGATACCTACATGTGGTACATTGTCTGTAACTGTGTATTCTCCGTTGGTAGATCTTTCTACTTGGGTATTTCCATTTTAACTCCATGGAGAAACATTTTCAACAGGTTACCAAAGAGAATCTACTCTAAGATCTTGGCCACCACCGAAATGGAAATCAAGTACAAGCCAAAGGTTTTAATTTCCCAGATTTGGAACGCAATTGTTATTTCTATGTACAGAGAACATCTTTTAGCCATTGACCACGTTCAAAAGTTGTTATACCATCAAGTTCCTTCTGAAATTGAAGGTAAGAGAACCTTGAGACCTCCAACTTTCTTTGTTTCTCAAGATGATAACAACTTTGATACTGAATTTTTCCCTCGTGATTCTGAAGCAGAAAGAAGAATCTCTTTCTTTGCTCAATCTTTAGCTACTCCAATTTTGGAACCTTTACCAGTTGACAATATGCCAACTTTCACTGTTTTTACTCCTCATTACACCGAAAAAATTTTGTTTTCTTTAAGAGAAATCATCAGAGAAGAAGATCAATTCTCAAGAGTCACTCTTTTGGAATATTTGAAACAATTACACCCAGTCGAATGGGAATGTTTTGTTAAGGATACCAAGATTTTGGCTGAAGAAACTGCTGCATATGAAAATGGTGAAGATCCTGAAAAATTCGGTTCTTCAGTTGGTAACGATGAGGACGATGGCTTGAAAGGTAAGATTGACGATTTACCATTCTACTGTATTGGTTTCAAATCTGCTGCTCCTGAATACACTTTAAGAACAAGAATCTGGGCCTCTTTGAGATCCCAAACGTTGTACCGTACGGTATCTGGTTTCATGAATTACGCAAGAGCTATTAAGTTATTGTACAGGGTTGAAAATCCTGAATTGGTTCAATATTTCGGCGGAGACCCAGAAGGGTTAGAATTGGCTCTTGAAAGAATGGCTAGAAGAAAATTCAGATTCATTGTTTCCATGCAAAGATTGTCAAAATTCAAGGATGAAGAAATGGAAAATGCTGAATTCTTGTTAAGAGCTTACCCAGACCTTCAAATCGCTTACTTGGATGAAGAACCTCCATTGAACGAAGGCGAAGAACCAAGAGTATATTCCGCTTTGATTGATGGTCATTGTGAAATGTTAGACAACGGTAGACGTCGTCCTAAGTTTAGAGTTCAATTGTCCGGTAACCCAATTTTAGGTGATGGTAAATCTGATAATCAAAATCAAGCCTTAATCTTTACTCGTGGTGAATATCTTCAATTAATTGATGCCAATCAAGATAATTATTTAGAAGAATGTTTGAAAATTAGAAGTGTTTTAGCCGAGTTTGAAGAATTAAACGTTGAGCATGTCAATCCTTATGCTCCAGAATTAAAATCCAAGAGTGATGACCCAACCTCATCGTATCCAGTTGCCATTTTAGGTGCAAGAGAATATATTTTCTCTGAAAACTCGGGTGTTTTGGGTGATGTTGCTGCTGGTAAAGAACAAACTTTCGGTACATTATTCGCCAGAACTTTGGCTCAAATTGGTGGTAAGTTACATTATGGTCATCCTGATTTCTTGAATTCCATTTTCATGACCACCAGAGGTGGTGTCTCCAAAGCTCAAAAGGGTTTACATTTGAATGAAGATATCTATGCTGGTATGAATGCTATGTTAAGAGGTGGACGTATAAAGCATTGTGAATATTTCCAATGTGGTAAAGGTAGAGATATGGGTTTTGGTTCTATTTTGAATTTCACCACCAAGATTGGTGCTGGTATGGGTGAACAAATGCTTTCCAGAGAATACTATTACTTATCTACCCAATTACCTTTGGACAGATTCCTTTCGTTCTACTATGCTCATCCTGGTTTCCATGTCAATAATATGTTCATTCAATTATCTCTTCAATGTTTCATGTTGGTTTTAGCCAATTTGAATTCTTTGGCCCATGAATCCATTATCTGTTCTTACAATCGTAATGTTCCAGTTACCGATTTATTATATCCATTTGGTTGTTATAATTTGGCTTCTGCTATTGATTGGATTCGTCGTTATACTTTATCTATTTTCATTGTTTTCTTCATCTCATTCATTCCACTTTTCGTCCAAGAATTGATTGAAAGAGGGGTCTGGAAAGCTTGTCAAAGATTTATTAGACATTTCATTTCCTTATCACCAATGTTTGAAGTGTTCACTGCTCAAATTTATTCTTCTTCATTATTCACCGATTTGACTGTTGGTGGTGCCAGATATATTGCAACTGGTAGAGGTTTTGCTACTTCACGTATTCCATTCTCAATCTTGTACTCTAGATTTGCTGACAGTTCGATTTATATGGGTGCTAGATGTATGATTATTTTAATCTTTGGCTCAGTTGCTCACTGGCAAGCTCCATTGCTTTGGTTCTGGGCCTCCTTATCTGCTTTGATCTTTTCACCATTCATTTTCAACCCACATCAATTTGCTTGGGAAGATCATTTTATTGATTACAGAGACTTCATTCGTTGGTTGTCTAGAGGTAATACCAAATGGCATAGAAACTCTTGGGCCGGTTACGTTAGATTGAGTAGATCTCGTATTACCGGTTTCAAGAGAAAGTTGACTGGAGATGTTTCAGAAAAGGCTGCTGGTGATTCTGCCAGAGCTCATAGATCCAATGTCTTCTTTGCTGACTTCTTCCCATGCGTTCTTTACACCGCTGGTTTATTTGTTGCTTATACATTCATTAACGCTCAAACTGGGGTCACTGACAATCCTCAACAAGTTAATTCTGTGTTAAGATTGGTTATTTGTTCTTTAGGTCCAGTTGTTATTGATATGGGAGCATTGGCTGTATGTGTCGGTATGTCTTGTTGTGCAGGTCCATTATTAGGATTGTGTTGTAAGAAGACCGGTGCCGTAATGGCTGGTGTTGCCCACGGTATTGCAGTTATTGTTCATTTAGTTTTCTTCATTGTCATGTGGGTATTGGAAGGTTTTGTATTTGCCAGAATGTTATTAGGTCTTATTACCATGATCTACGTTCAAAGAAGTTTATTCAAATTCCTTACTTTATGTTTCTTAACTAGAGAATTCAAGAATGACAAGGCAAACACTGCTTTCTGGACTGGTAAATGGTATGGAAGTGGATTAGGTTATATGGCCTTCACTCAACCTGCAAGAGAATTCTGTGCTAAAATCATTGAAATGTCCGATTTTGCGGGAGATTTCGTTCTAGCACATATCATTCTTTTCTGTCAATTCCCAATCTTGTGTTTTCCATTAATTGACAGATGGCATTCCACCATGTTATTCTGGTTGAAACCTTCCAGATTAATCAGACCTCCAATTTACTCCTTGAAACAAGCAAGATTAAGAAAGAGAATGGTTAGAAAATATTCAGTTCTTTACTTTTTAATTTTGATTATTTTTGTTGTTATTATTGCTGCACCAGCAGTTGCATCGAGTCATGTTACTCTTAACTTTGATTTATCTGGAGGTATTGGTGCTGGTCTCTTACAACCAAGACATAAGGCCAACAATGATACCGGAACCTTGAGACCAAACGGTTACACTTGGGTTTATGCATCATACACTCCAAAGCCTACTCATGCTTATTCCAGTAAGGCATAAGTTTTGAAGAAAGAACATTTTGAAACTGAGAAGAGAAATAAGAGCGGGAGAAAGTAAAACAGTTGCATGGAGAAGAAGAAGAACAACAACAACAACAATAGCAACGAGAAATAGAAAATGAATCTTCAAGAGAAAAGGTAATCTGTAGAGAAAACATACGTTTGATACTGACAGATACTAAGCATAGCTCATTAAGGAAGAGATATTTCTGAAGGATGAGTGTATATTTTGGCTGTTTTTTATATATTTTTGCTTTTATTTTTATTTGAACTATGGATTATTAAGAGTTAGAATGTAGCAATCGACACTAAGAGCTGAATACTCTCTTGTCTCTCAAGTGTTCCAACTATCAAATAGCTCTCCAATGGAGACATCATACTATCAAGCTGATCTCGTGATTTGAGCTCACCAAATCCAAAATCACCGAAAGGATAATAACAGTTCCTGCACACAACTGGGACAAGTAACACGTGAAAGGGACAAGTAACACGTCAAAGGAACAAAAATCAAACACAAACAGAGTAGCGGTTACGTTTAGTTTAGTTTCTTTCGTAGTTCATGACTAATTGACTTTATAAGAGCAGACTTTCATATATTGAGACTCCAAAGTATAGATACACGCTGCTTAAAATTCGAATTATAATTGACCATTTCCCGTGATTCAAACAATTAACATGGCCCCCAATCTGTCATCCTACATTGAAATGGCGGTATGGAGTAAATCGTTAAACACTCTCCCCAATTCCACTAAAATCTTACTCAGTTGTCTTACCACTATAACATCGTTAATCTTTCTTATCAAAGTCAAATCATACCGTGAATCTGTTCATAAGGGAATAAATCAGTCAGAATTGAATTTCCATGACATCTTAATTCCTTATTTACAACTTATCCCACGTACAACTTTCTACTACCCATGGGTATTAGTTCCAGCAATATTTGCTGAAATTTCAATTTTATCGTTTATCTTTTCATTCTTGATCCTTTATTTTGCCTCAAAATACGTTGAAAGATTCTGGGGCTATAAGGAAGTTGTGAAATTTGTGCTTATTATCGGAACAATTACTAATTTATGGACTGTGTTGGTGACAATTATTATCAACATCGTAAGAGGCGATTCTTTAAGTATGGATAAACCTTTAGGTGGTGGAATCTCTTATTATTTTGGATTTTTGGTGGTGTTGAAACAATTAATCCCTGAACATAACGTTATGTTATTCAAAGGATTGATCAATTTCAGAATCAAACATTTACCTTTCATTTTCTTAAATGGAGTTATACTTTGGTCTTTATTGGTAACCAGATCCTTGTACCCAGCCATTCCATCTATCGGAAGTTTCTTCATATCTTATAGTTACTTGAGATTTTATCAATCGATATTATCCGATCCACTTTTGCCGATTACCACTGCAAATGGTAATAACGACAGTCTTTCGATAACTACTGGAGATGCTTCAGACACTTTCAGTTTGGTTGAATTTTTCCCATTGATATTGAAGCCTTATCTTGGACCAGTGTTTGATGTGGTTTATCAATTCAGCAGTTTGTTGGGAATAATCCATCCATTTGATGATGAATTAATAGAGCAGAGTAACTTGCGTGCTGTCAAAAGACAGGAACATGCGAACCAAAGCCTGAAGAGCGTTGCCAATTCTGTTGCTGAAAGAAGAAGACAAGTGGCACTTCAGATGATAGAGGAGAGAATAAATAAGGAGCCCACAACTGCAAATACCAGTAATTCTACATAGAAATGAAAGACTGGAGTCTGGTGTTTGCTAGGGTGATTGCGTTTACCGGTTGGGCGCAATGACGGCTCTCAATGCATTCAGGGTTTTCTTTTTTTTTTATTCAGAAAAGGTATAGTATGCAGCACCTAAAGTTAAGAAGTCAAGAAGTCCAGGAGGGCCAGGAGCGTTCATTCAAGTGATTCAGGAAATCTTGTTTCTGGATGTTGTTTCATTTATCATTCTAGATAAAAAAGGACAACTTAATCCACCGTCCTATGTCTATAGATGGGTTTTTCTCACTTGGAGACACTGCGGATCACAATTCGGGTTCTATCAAGTGGTGAAAAGGCTGATTCAATACTGAACACACTCAACAGACTGCGACTACTGCAACATATTGAACTATACTGAACCATATTGAACCATACTGAAACATACTGATCCATACTGAACCATATATAAATAATATATGGTCCAAATACTTAACCAATAAACAATTTGAGCTCTATAGCCCTTAGTTAGACCCGAGTATTGTGAACTCTGTATGGACTTTTTCCACCATTCCTTGAACTCACTTAATTCTAACCCATCCTCGACCCTACTTGCTTTCATCTCGTTCTCTGTCTGTCTCTCCCTCCCATTAAATCAATCAATAGCAGCCCATCGTCATTGTCTCTGGTTGCCTCAACTGGTCGTCCTAATCGCGACGACAAAGTTTGATTACGAAAATAGCCACTTGTTGCCAAATCAGGCAGTCGACGCTTGCTCGATGTTGGCAGATCCTGAAGAATGTCTGGAAAGTAAATATCGATCTCCTTGCAAAGCTTGGACGCGAATCCAGCAACAGAATAAGACAAAGACACCTTATTTTTGATAGATAAAAGAGAGATTGTGTCACTGTAAACTACCGAGTGATCTACTACCTGCATTGCATATGTGCATCTTCTTATTTGTTCCTATTCATCAATTATAAACACATTTGAGTGGTGTTTCATAGAACAAAAATTAATCAACTCAATTTGTTTTCATCTAAACCAACAAGTGCAACAATCAGCTACTTACAAAAATTATCACTGAACCAGGTCTACATCGTCTTGAACTCTCCATTCAATAAAATCTTCTATCAGCAACACAAATGAAGCCAAGATATAGCAATTCGTCCCGAAACTCGTTTTTCTTACCTTTACCTGCCACTTTCAATCGGATTACAAATGAAGGCAGTATAAAGTCCATTTTAATCTTATCCGTTATCATTTTCATTACCTTTTACATATTCGTCAGTCCTATTTTCGGAATATTCAAAAATTTGGTATTTAGTTCTTCGTTTTCAGAAAGAAAATACCCTCCAGCTCACGTTGCAACCTCCAGACACGTTATTGAAACAACTTCTAAGTACTTATATCCTCCAATTGAAGATGTTCCGTTGTTGAGAGAATTGGGTATAAGTAAACTTGTTGATGAATCCCGAGTTAGAGATTCGAACTTCCCAGAAATCGAGAAAAACTTGGTAAGATCTTTAAATTACCTCGATGATCCAGATCAAGCAGTTCAAATGGCCAATGAAGAACAGGAAAATGAATTATCCGATTTGTCGAAAGCTAAAAATAATTTTAAAAATCAAGACAAAGTTGTTTTCAGACCGAAAACGAATAAAAATTACCCAGAAATCATAATCGTTACTGCTATTAACTATGACAAGTATGAACCATTGTCTATTACCAAAATTGTTCAGAATAGAGTCGATTATGCCCATAAGCAAGAATATGGTATCTATATAAGATGGTATCAAGAATTTGCCCCAATTTTGAATTCAATTACTTATTTAAATAATGAGGAAAAGGCCAAGTGGGTTAGAATATTCAGTATCAGGGCAGCAATGTTTGCATTTCCAAATGCTAAATGGTTTTGGTATCTTGAACAGGATGCGATGATCATGGATCATTCGATCAATTTGAATGATTATATATTGTCACCAAATGCTTTGAATCCAATCATGTTAAGAGAACAGTCCATTATACCTCCCTCTGGTACTATTAAGACTTACAAGAATTCCAAACCGGAAAATATCAAATTGATCTTAACTCAGTCTGATAAAAAAGTTGAAACAAGTTCATTTATGATTAAAAATGATGAAACGGGTAGAGCAATAGTAAGTCAATGGGGGGATCCACTCTACATCAATTACTCAAATTTCCCTTATGGACCAGATTCTGTATTGACTCATATATTGCAATGGCATCCGTTTATCTTGAGTAAGGCTACTATTATACCTTCAAGAACAATTGCTGCACAACATACCGATGTTGAGTTACCAGCTCCTAACAGTAATGGTAAAGGAGGTGATCACATCCACTACTACAAGGGAGATTTTGTTGTACTTTGGGAGAATAGTAAGAAGGCTGAATGTGAAAGAAATGTAGATTATTATTACAATTTAATTCAAAATGAAAAGAGTTCCTCCTAAAGAATAATGGTTTCGGATTAATAACTTGTGTACTGCAATACACTGTGTGCATTTGTATATATATATATATATATATAAATATATATACATAATTAATAGAATTACAACAATTACAACAGTTCAACAATTGCAACAATTCAACAATTGCAACAGTTCAACATGATAAAGCGATAATCATTTCATGTAGATAGACTTTTCACCCTTAGAATTCCTCTAAATTCACACTAAAGTCGCTGTCGCTTTCAACTCTGAGTCTTCGGCCCAACTCCCAGAGCTGTATGACTTCTTCCATTTTCTGCTGACTTTCGTCGCTTGATATATTCACAGTAGGTATGATTTTATCAATTCTTATGAAAATCGAAAAATAAGACAATTCTCTGAACGATGAGTGCTCACTGTATGGAACTGTATAGATTCTATACATAGAATTGAGCGGTTTCTTCTTGGAAAGAGCATTTTGAGGTAAAGGCGCTTGAGGAAGAATGTCCTCTTCAAATGAAAATTTTGGTTGAATCTTCAATATGCTCTGAAGACTGTTTAACAGTAAATTAAATGAATTTGGTCTTCGGATTTCACTCGTGATAATTGAACTGTTCCGACCAGAAAAAGTCCAACCAGTTGGTCTTAGTCCGATACATCGTTCAAAGTTATTATAATATTGATTGTGGTTGAAATACTTTGCTAGCTCGGATATTGCCCCAACTATGTTCATTGGAACCAAATGTACTACACAAGTAGCTTCAGGCTGATTCTGACCAATTCCATCTTCGATGAGAACCAGATCCAAATACAGATCCTCATAGGTTTTAAGTATTTGAACTTTATCTCCCCTGCTCTTTATGTTGGAGACGTATATGGGACATCCTAGAAATTTCAGAATCGAAATAGCCAAGTTTTCTTTCCCTATAAGATAGGTTCCAACGAGAATAAGAAACTTCTTCTTTGTAAAGTTGCTTTTCAGATCCACTGAAGACTTCAAAAAATCAGTGATACGAGATTGAGTCAAATTCCCAAACCATTTGTTAAGCACTGATGTTTTGGTGTTGGGGTCTACATCTTCATTAACAAGAGTTTGAAACATTCGAGCAACGTTATCACAGACTAGTTTCTGTTTCGGAAAGTTGTAGGCAGGGTCTAAATACGTAGTATCAAGATACACCTTATCCAAGGACAAATATGGGATCTTTTTGGTGTCTGACACTGTTAGCAGATCCTCAAGAAACGGTTTGAGTTTGGGATGGGTCAATATTTCGTAGTTCACTCGAAAATCCCCACAATGCAACATGTATGTAGTCTTCCCATCCAATACAGATTTGAATAGAAAAATGGCAGCTCCTGGACAATGATTGGCAGTGATTGGGGTAACGTATAATCCTGAAACTAATTCCTGGTCGTTATCGTCATCTTCTACCTCTATACACTCGTCTGCCAATGGTATATCTGACAGAATATTTGCATTTTGCTCCACGTTCCCATACGTTTTGATCCGGTACGTCTTATCGAAATCCAAATGAGTGATGAATCTTGGATCGATTCTAAACCGCAACGTCAATAGCTTGCCAGTAATCTTTGTGCAATATATAATACTTCTATACTTCGATTCATCGATTTCGTCATCGAAAACTCGTTGATAACACCAATTTTTCGATATTCCACCATAATGATCTCCATGGAAATGGGTCAAAAAGTATTGAGTGATCTCAGAGTTGATGGCATAACAAAAGGCGTCAACTGCGATCTTATAGGACGTGGTAGTGGATGAAGCAAACAGTAAGATCTTAACTTGTGGAATACTTGATTTTGAATGGTTACTTCTCTTTATAGAAGAAGGAGGCTTTATTTCATCTTTCTCCTGCGATTCTCCTTTGTTTATGTATTTCACTTTCTCCGGAACCATTTGAGGAATCTTTTTAAGTCCAGCTTTAGGTTCAGTCTTCCTCTTGGTGGTGGGGGAGATCGAGTCAGTTATTTGCAATTCGCCTAGACAAAGCTCAACATGATGAATTCTTTGTTCCACTGAAAAACTGTCCAAAATCTTGGAACAAATCGGACAACTAATTGTGTCAACTGGCTCAAACTTGAGCTCTTGATCAGTTCCAACTAGAATGGAGTCCTCATTAATGTCAACTGGAATGGAATCCTCACCAGGTACCACAGTTCCATCTACAACATCAACAACAGAATGCAATGAGTTCGAACTACCGCCCGGTGACAAATGTAAGGAGCCTGTCACCAATATGTCTTCTTCTAGCTTTATTCGTTTCAGGATGGGTTCTGACGTCAAGCTACCTAACTCATCCAGACCAATATCTGCTTCACCCTTGATGGAATTGTAAACCACTTGTTCAACAGTCGCATCAGACCTTATCATTTCCGCTGCATTCAACATCTCTCTATTGATAAGCACACCGGAGTCTAATTGTGCATTCAGATCAAAGTTGGTTTCTGCATTCACCTTCAACTCAAATTTCATTTCTGTCTCTAACTCTGCCCTTAGTAGATCATTTGGTTCCTTGCAAGTTTCATTATCAGAGTCCTCAGTTAGATCGATCACCACTTGGGATTGCCTTCGCCCTCGGGATGCAAATTCAAATATAGAACGTTGCCTTGCACTCATACCATTCTCAACTTACATCAATAGACAAATCCGTTAGATCCAAATCCTTTCAAAAGCCGATACACAGAATCCCAGTCAAAAATTCCCCTAATATAATACCAATCCCAGCTCTATATTCTGGTAAGATCTCAGGTTGTCTTTATCAGCAACCTCTCAAAATTGTCTGAAAAATGCGGAAAACCGATTTTGGTTTGAGCTCCGAGCAGGCACAACCGAGTTGAATTTGATTGATCTTCAGACAATTTTTCAGAAGTTCGATCGAAGCACACCATATAGCAGTGATAAAGGAATAGATAGTAATCGATAGTAACCGATAGTAATAGAGTATTGAATATTGATAGAGTCATCAAGACTAATAGAGACGTCCATATCGATATATATATACTCATTCTAACATCTGGTATCAAGTAAGTATTTGAATCAACTACACACTCCATATCAGACTCCCATCTCTCTGATCGCAATTCATCAACACTCGCAGTATGGGTCTTCTCACAATCATCAAGAAACAAAAGGCTAAGGATCACGAGATTCGGATTTTGATGCTAGGCTTGGATAATGCCGGCAAAACCACCATCGTAACATCAATGCTCGGCTTACCGATTGAAAGGGTATCCCCTACAATGGGGTTTGAGATTAAAACGGTCCCTTATCACAACTACAATCTCAACATCTGGGATGTTGGAGGACAAACTACACTTCGAGGATTCTGGGGTAACTATTTTGATAAAACCGATGTTGTCATTTGGGTGATAGATTCATTAAGTATCGAGCGCCTCAACGAATCATTTGCAGAATTACAAGAAAAGGTCATCCAACAAGACAGATTATCGGGACTTTATCTCAGTATTGTCATCAATAAAGTAGATCTATTTGAAGATCAGTTAACATTACAATCTCTCGTTCTGCAGATAACCGATACCTTGATGCTACCACAAATAATACCAGACAGAAACAAATGGGAAATATTCACAGTAAGCGGGAAAACTGGCAAAGGGATAATCAATATTCTCGATTGGGTCATTAGTCGTTCATATTAATACTTCCCATTAATAGTTACCTTTCCAATCTTAGCCAAGTGGACTCTAAATTCGTGTTGTGCAACGCCAAACGCACTTAATTTGAAAAAGTTACGACGCGATATTTTAAAGATTTTTTCAATTAAAGAAACGCGTTTAATTCTCCTCAAACAGTTAAATTGAATTCAATTTACGGGACGATGACAATAAGTCTAGAGCAATTGTTCCAGTCGGGTTGAATAATAAAAGAAGGAGGGTTTACCGATTTCGAATGAAAAACCAGAAAGTAATAAAAGAAGGCAAATCATTCCAAAAATTGAACTCTAAGAAACTCAATTGTATTGAATTACATATCCAAATCCTAGACCAACCTAGACCAACCTAGACCAATCTAGACTAACCTAGACCAACCTAGACCAATTTAGACTAACCTAGACCAATTTAGACTAACCTAGACCAATCTGGACCAATCTGGACCAATCTAGACCAACCTAAACCATACCTTTACCAAATCTTTACCAAACCTTTACCAAACACCACCGAAAGAATTGCTTTGATGACTAGAGACTTAATGCCTCCTGGGTTCCAAGTTGTGGTTGCTCCATCCTCTAAACCATCATCTCCATCACTCCACTCTATTCGTGCACCAGCAACTGGCTTGTCATCTTCTAGAAATGGACCATCGAATATGAACCATCTACAACAACCGCACCAACTGCACCAACTGCACCAACTGCACCAACTGCACCAACTGCACCAACTGAAACAATGTATCAATTCAATTGCTCAATACCAACAGGAGTCCATTCATCCTCTCACAATCCTATCCACCCTTGCTGCGTCTGAAAAATCCGAAAACAATAATCTTATGGAAATTTTGGGAATAGTGAAACCTTCTAAAAATTCAGGGTCTACCATCAACTCCATTATTAGGGGACTCTGTACAAAGAATAATAAAATGTTGATATTATTGGACGCTTCGATTGCCAAAATTTGCTCAGACCCTGCTTCATCTCTGCTTCAGAGAGAAGTATTCAAATGCTTCATTAATGACTTCATTCTTTGGTTCGAACAAGACGGTCTTATAATATTTGAAAAATATCTTACCAAGCTCAAATCAAATTCATTTGATGACAAATTAATTGATAAATACGGCAAGCCGATTCTTCATCTCAGAGACTACATAGATTTCATTTCTCAGAGTAACAAGTTGATATTGAGAAACCCCTTTGTTGTTAATAGATTAAACGATTTGAAATTGAGTCTTCAGGTCATTCTTGAAGGATATCTGAAATTTTTACAGGAACAAAATCTTAACAACATAAGTTTTGACGATGTTAAATTCATCGGGGCCTCTTCTTCCCCTTCGCAGTTTGTTAATACTCCACAATTTGCATATTCAAGGCCATCAAATATCAACTTAGATCACCAGAAGGTGTCCTCGTACTTCAAACTTGAACAAATTGTGGACCGTTCGAAATCTGAACCGCTCTACTTATTGGTTGATCTTCCAAATCTGAAGTTTGGCTCCATTGAAATGAGCGCTGTAGAATTGATTTGTTTGAAGTTGATTGAATCTCCAAAAGCTGACAAATTTGTACACGGCTCAATTCCTGCTAACCTGTTTTCTTTTGACGCTTTAGCGATATTGACTCGTCCCGAAGGTCCTTACAGCGCCAGATCACTATTATTCCCACCTTTCCGGATCAACGAGTTATCGTTGCACTGGAACGAGTCCTCCAATGAAATTGAATTGAATATCATCGATTTCTCTTCTAGCAATTTCGAAGAAAAGAAACTTATTCTTGGTTCATTTGATCAAAATTCAGCAACGATACTGAAATGGTTTGACAAACTTCAAACCATTTTCCCTTTAAGCAGAGCTGGTAGTGCAACTGGAAGCATCATTGATGATGGTGGTGATAGTAACTTTCATGACAACCAATCTAATTCAATAGAAGGCAGTATGAATAAAGTTCCCAAATTGATCAGCTCCATGCCACAATTTGAATCCTCTGGTTTGGGGATCAACTTTGTTTCTAAACCAGCCAATAGTCTTGAACTGTATGAACCACCCAAAAATGCAATTAGTAACAGCTTTAAGGAATTAATAGATTCTCCAACCATGTCCCCATTGTCACAATTACAAAATCAGTTTCTGAAATCTGAAACCAGTTTGAATCCGGGTCAAACAGAGGAATCTGAAAACCCACTGGAGCTTCATAAAGCAAAGAAAGATAGAATTGATATGGACACCATACATGTTGATAAATACAGCTCTACTGCTCCGCTATTTACTGGCTACCAAAGCGACAGAAAGACTTCAGACTCTCTGTTGGTATCAGGAACTTCCAAATCTAACTCGGACTATGACAAACTTGTGGATGTGGTGAATAAATGTTTAAGCGTATGCCCTGAGACTTCTACTAACCACCAAGACGCTAACACCAACACCAACCCTTCATCTCAAGCAGTAAAGTCCATAAGAAGAAATACCTTAGAATTGGAAAACGCCAAGTATCTTTCGGTTGCCGATTTGGAAGAGACCAGACCTCGTTCTTTTAGAGCGGAGTTGGTAGATCAAAGTTCAATTTTATCTGCCCAGTTCTCTCCACCTGTGAATGTACTTAAAGAATCATTTGATCCTAGTCAAGCTCAAAAATTTTCATCTGCTCCTAATCTCAATGCTGCAGAGACTAAATCAAATGCTGAAAATATGTATCAATTGAATGCTACTTCAGAAGTGGACATTTCGAATTTTGGTAAAGGCTATAAACCTTCATTCAGCGTATCGAAGGACTTATCAGAATATTTGGCAGAAGCTTCTTCGGAAAAATCCAAGAAATCATTCTTTGGCTTATTTAAAAGATCCAACAGGAACAAAAAGAATAAAGATAGAGCTGGATCTACCAATAATAGCCAGGAAACTCTTACATTACAACAACAAAAACCACAAGAAGCCGAAACAAAGGTTCGTAATACCAATAATTTGAAAATTGATTCTGCTTTGGAAACTGAAATTAAAGCGCCAGTTTCTGCATCTTCGAATACCAGCCATACTTCAACTTCATCCAAATTACCCGAACCATTTGCTTTACCATCTTCTACTTCTATGTATTTTTTCAAGCAGCAGTCAGGTTCAAGCATTAATGTAGCTTCCCCTGAAGAAGAAACCATAGTTGTTCCTCAAAACTTAAAAGATATAATTAATGACGAAGAGTCTATTGACTTTTATATATCGCCTTCATCTCCTAAGGCATTAAAGGTATCTAAATGGAAGCCCAAATACGGGAAGTGGGAAATGCTAACTGCCAATGAAAATGTGTTCTTAAAGATTGCAGTGAATTATGGATTGAATAAGAGCTGGTTAATGGTTTTCAAAGAAGAATTCGATGATGAAGAAAATGAGATTGTTGATAAGCCAGTGTTGTTACTTGATTTAGTTGATGGAGTCACCGTTACAAAGAAGAATGCATTGGACTATCTGATTACTTCCATTAATTCTATAACAAAACAAAAGATTACAATTATGATGAGATGTTCTGGTAGTGGGTTATTGAATTCAATATCCACCAATATTGATAATGTTATGGGAGTGTTAGGTTTCAAACAGAATGGATCTGAATCTATACATAAATCACTTTCTGCAGCAGGAGTAATGACAACAAATTCCCTATTTTCAAGCAGTACCATAACTTCCTCGTTGATGGATACCAGAGACAATTTAACATTCAATCATTCATCCACTTACTCGAGTTTCAATTCTCTGGGTAGGGATATGTCTCAAGTGGGATATCAGCAAAACTTGTTGCCAAATCAACAGAAACAGCTTCAACAGCCATACATGACATCAGATACCTCCAAAATTAACGATGAATCTGTCAGCAACACTCCATCACCTTGCAATTTTCCAAATCCTTCAAAATCCCTCTATGCTTTGGATACGATAAACTGTGAGCCTTCCATTGTTATCAACAATCCAGACAATTCACGCTTATTGCTCTTGAACAATATGAAAATCAGACTTCAGAAGAATTTGGAAGATTACTCTCAAATCCATAATCCTTCATCTTGGAAGATTCTATCAATGAACAATTTAAGTGTCTTCATGATTACTGACGTTGCATCTGATGTTACTTACTACAATCTTGTGATTGAAGGAAATGAAAATTACAACTGGCTCATCAGCACTGAAGAGAAATTCAATATGATAGAGAAGATCGGTAAAGCAGGAATGGTGATCAAACTAAGCGAATCGGAAATCTTTTTACTTGAATGTAAAGGAAAGAAAGAATTCAAAGCACTCTTTGACTTATTTTAACGTTGTGCTTGTGTCAATTAATTTGATAAGTACCAAGACACAATTAGTACAAGTACATTTAGTACAAGTACAATCAACCATGATACAATTACAAATTTGCCAAATATTAGTGTAACATTATATAATACAAACCCACTTAATGTACAAAACGATAACTAGTTTGTAGAACCCTTATCACCCAATTCAATACAACTGCTCTGAAGGAAACTTGTACTAGAAACTGACAGCAATGCCGAATTTCGTCTTCTCTATCATAAGTCTTTTACTTCTAACTTTCACCAGCACTTACGGCCAAACCGTTGGACCCTCGAAAATGTCACCATTCAGCGACGGTCCTAGCTATCACAACTTGGCACCTATAGAGATAGTTGGAACCAAGTTCCACTACAAAGATTCAAACACCCAGTTCTTCATCAAAGGAATCGCATATCAACAGGTTATCCAGCCTAAGGTGAACCATAATTTGGATTCCCAAGTGAGATACATCGATCCAATGGCCAATGTCACCACATGCTTAAGAGACTTGGACCCGCTAGTTGAACTTGGGATCAACCTTGTTAGAGTCTACCAAATCGATCCAATGGCAGAACACGATACTTGTATGAATGCTTATGCAGAAAAGGGAATATACGTTATAGCGGATTTGGCCGAACCTGAGCTTTCGATCAATCGAGACGACCCTAAGTGGGACACAGACTTATTTGACCGATACAAGGCAGTTATCGATTCGTTGCACAAGTACAATAATGTTTTAGGATTTTTTGCCGGGAATGAAGTCACGGTTTCTAAGGCAAACACCAACGCTTCACCGTACGTGAAGGCTGCCATAAGAGATAGTAAACGATATATCTTGTCAAAGGGCTATCGTCAAATACCTATTGGGTATGCCACCAACGATGATGCCGAAACAAGATGGGATTTGTCAAGTTACTTTGTTTGTCAGGATTCAGAACTTTCTGACGACAGCATAGCGGATTTCTTTGCTATAAATATGTATGAATGGTGTGGCTATTCCAGTTTTGCAACTTCGGGTTATAAAGAGAGAACTTTGGAATATTCAAATTATCCGGTTCCAGTATTTTTCAGTGAGTATGGCTGCAACACATTCACTCCAAGACCATTCACCGAAGTTGAAGCGTTGTATGGAAGTTCTATGACTAGTGTATGGTCTGGAGGCATAGCCTATCTGTATTTTGAAGGAATAAATCATTATGGAATTGTTCAAGAGAAAAACAACGGTACAATTGAAAAATTGGTTGATTATGATACGTTGAAGAAACGGCTTCAAAGCGTTCAGCCAATGGCTGCGAAAAATGCCAATAACGATGAGTCTGCCACACAAACCACCAAACCAAAGATCAATTGCCCCATCCAAAATGATGTATGGCAAGCTTCCAATATCTTGCCAGACACCCCGGATCTGAACAAATGTGAATGTATCCAGTCGACTTTTTCGTGTATTATATCTCCATATATACTTTGTGATTACTCTCAATTGTTGAATGAAGTGTGCTCGAAAGTAGATTGTTCTGAGATTCGGTCCGATTCGACGGTGGGGACTTATGGCAAGTTGTCGGATTGCAACATAAAACAACAGCTTTCGTACGCTTTAAACCAGCATTATTCTCTACATAACCATGATCCAGGCTCATGTGATTTCAATGGCCAGGCAATAATTGTACCAAGCAATAACCGTAACTTGAACGAGATCTACTCACTTGATGGAAGAACTTGCGAACAGGCAATTGGAAGTTTTTTGTATGACAAGACTGAGCCAAGTAAGCTGATCTCAAATGGTAATACCCCAAAGAACAATCTTTCGTCTTTTGTCACCAACGTACCTAAATTCAGCAACTCCAATTCAATTGAATCGTTCGCTTTGCATGGTAAGTTAATGAATGGGTTCTTACAGTCTCTTATGTTAATTGCAATTTTGTGTTTTATTCTCTAAAGAAAGAAAATTAGAAAGTGACAGAGAATTTGGCGTTGTTGAACAGAATATACCCTTTGCACCTTCTATTTAGCTATATATATGTACACTGCTAGTATCATGTAGAGAATAATTCATTTCTGTTTTTAGTTTCTGCTTTTTTTTTTTTGAAAAATTTAGATAACATAATATTAATCCTTCTTTGGTCCCCATTTGAGTCCTAAGAATCCATCAGATCCGTTCAATTTAGGAACATAATTCTTATGGCTGAATTTTGGTTCAATTATATAAATACGTTTCAGTCCTTCTGGATCTAAGGCAATGTAAGCAAATTGCGATTTCCAAAATGTCTCATCAATTTGTTCCAATGAAACAGTACCATGAACACCATTATCGGACTCTACGTGGAACTTCATTAATAAGCGATCCTTACCATCTTGTCCCTTAGTTCTGGCACTTTGAACTGGTCTATTTCTTGACCATTTATCTGCGGAAGTTATTCCATATGCTTTTAATCTCGAACCAGGCTCAAAATTTAACGCCTTTTGAGCTTGTTCATTCTGTTCTACTAACTTAACTGCTTTATTAAAAGTAATCGTATCACCAGAAGGAAGGAATAATTCTGAAAGTATCAAATAGATCACCAATGCTGCTACACCAGTAGCTCCTATAACCATAAGAGAAGAGATCAGAAATGTAAATGCTCTTGAGATTCTATTGAGAATATATTTTCCTTTGGCGTTCTTGTCATGATTTGGAGTTGGAGGAGGTGGTGGTGGTGGTGGTGCAGTCTTGGTTGAGAATAATCTCCATACCGATTTTTTGGTGCTGTAGTTGAGTTCTGAGTTGAATGATCTTTTCGTTGAATTTAAAATCAACTTTTTGGCTATTTCATTTCTAGACCCTAAAAAGATGGACAAGGGTCTCTTTGTAGAGTAGGTAAATGCACTTCTTAAAACTCTAGTAGGAGTACCTACACACAATATGGAGCGCATTGCTGTACTGATGTGGCTAGGAAAGATAGTCAAACAACCATTGATTCATCTTCTCTCTCAGTCCCCAATCGAAATATTGAACACTTCATCGCGCTATATGAAGGAGAAAATGAGTTTCTGCTCAGTAATTTGCGGAGAAACCATCCTCACTATCGCTCATTAAAATGGTTCAAATTAATGGAGTGTGTACGTGAGATTATTGAAGATAGTCAATTATCATTTCTGATGAACTTTAGAAAGGGAACCATTGAAGTTATCCATGATGCTTCTTGCCTGGTGAATATGAAACTTCTACTTGGTTAACGACTGTTTCGGGAAAAAAGCATTAGATTCGCCCGTGTGGCCTAATTGGTTAAGGTGTAATCTTCCGGCGGTTATGATTGCGGGTTCGAGTCCCGCCTCGGGTTTATCTTTATCTTTTATTTTTCAGAAAATGGTGAATTACAATATGAAAGAAGTGGACGTCTAGTTTTTGTTTAAACGGTTTTTTTAGTATTTAGCTAGGATTTTTGCTAGTCATACGAAGTAAAAGTAAGACTATACGTTACACATCGTAGAGGTGATTATGGCATATAAGAGATCGTTAATTGTAAGAAAAGTTTGTAAAGCTTGTAAGGCTAATCAGTAGATTATACGATATCAGAGATATGCAGTACTTAGACAATATGTGGCACTGGAATTAAAATTGAACTCGGTTACACTGACTTAACGTTGTCCTGATACTGTTGCAATTCCATGCAAGCTGCTGCCCCCATATAAACTGAGAATACGCTGGATATTCTAATCTCATCTCTTTATTGGTCACATGATCTTTCTAGGGCTTAGCCCTCGGTGCTTTTCCCTTGAGGTCGTTTCCATACCATATTTCATGCTGAGGAAATTTTCATTCTCACCAAACTGTGCGAGCCTAAAGAAGCCCTCACATTAAAAGTTTTCAAGACCTTTCAGACAGTTTGATAACCACGTAACTATTGAAAATGGCCAAGATCAGTCAAGGTAAATATCATTAGAGACCATAGAAGAGGAATAGATGTGATATATGGAGAAATAAGTCTGTAACTGAAGTGCTGGTTGAAACAGTAGTTGGAAAGTCGATAATCAAGTGTCTAAAATCAAGCGACCATAGAATTTGCTGAATACATTCGGCTATGGATAGTTAAAAAAGAGCAGAATATAACGATTAACCCAAACTGATACATTACAATTGAACTATGTTTAGACATGGTATAGAAGGGACCCATGATAGATTGATAGACTTTACAAATGATATTGTAATTTAGAGCAATGGAAGAAGAAATATTCTCGTTGAAAATCAGCAGCTCATTAGTTTATTGGAAAGGGGATCTTTTATAAACTTAATTCAGTCACCAGTTTCTAAGGCAAAGTCCTATTCTTTTATCACATCATCCATTATATCTTCAAAATTTTCATTCTTCACAACTAATATACTAACATATTTTTAGACGTTTCTTCTTCCCGTTCCAAAGCTAGAAAGGCTTACTTCACTGCCTCTTCCGTTGAAAGAAGAGCTTTGTTATCTGCCCCATTATCTAAAGAATTAAGAGCTCAATACAACATCAGATCATTGCCAATCAGACAAAATGATGAAGTCTTAGTCGTTAGAGGTTCTAAGAAGGGTTCCGAAGGTAAAATTAACTCTGTTTACAGATTAAAGTACGCTGTTCAAATTGAAAAATTACAAAAGGAAAAATCTAATGGTGCTTCCGTTCCAATCAATATTCACCCATCTAAAGTTGTCATTACCAAATTACACTTAGACAAGGACAGAAAGGCCTTGATTGAAAGAAAGGGTGGTAAGCTTGAGTAACTGTACAGTACTTTTTCATACTGAATAAATAAATCAATATCTGTAATAATCAAATCCAGATTGTCTGTTTGATTTTGGGTCAACAGCATATGTAGACACAATAGTTTGTAAGAAGAGAAAAATTAAAATTTTCCAATGAGAGCCTCTCAAAAAGAAACACTTCTAGAAAAATAAATACATTGGTGCTTAAAGAGTATGAAAACGATTCAAATTCTGGCTAATAGCTAATTTGCATGTTTCGGTTACACTTATATGAGTGATATCATTTACCTCTATCATTTACCACTAAGGAGATTCCAGCGTATTCTACATTGAACGTGAAGAGTATCCATTATCCCTGTATGTAGACCATTTCTATCGACTTGAGAGTCAGAACCGGTATGTATCACGTGATAAACAATACACCAGTTAAATATTTCGAACAAAAGTACATCTAAGATATTGAATTAAAGATAAAATACTTTACATTTGTACTGCAAATATACAAATGTGTTTGAGTTACTTATTTTGGTAGAATAGCTGTCAAATGACACTCCTTGGTAGTAAATGGAACGATGTGAGGCTGACCAAGTTGCCCGGTCCCCCAACCGAGCATCTCTGGGCGTGTCGATTCTTTTTCAATTTCATTCGAAACCGGAGTTTGGGGCTATTCTATCCTGCATACTATCCCCCAAATTGTTACTCTGCCACCAATTCTATCCTCAAGTTAGGGACTGGGGTACATTAACACAAATCATTAGAACTTCTAATTCAACAGTTGATTAGTGGTGCTAGAAATACAACCCGGGGTCGATATATACGATATTATGTCCAAGGTTAATAATTCACCTGATGTCGGTGATACCGAAGAGGAAATCTATAATGGGTTTGGGTCTGCTCCTCTTGAAGGAAGTCAATTAGCTGGAGGTAGAAGAACAGCTAAAAGGTGGAGTTTTAATACCAGCACCAGACCTGATTTGGGATCAGACATCAACTCTGAGTTGAATTCAGGATCCCCATTTGCATTGAATTCGGCCGCTGGTCACAGAAAGACATCGTCAACAAGTAATAGGCTGCGTAGAATGAGTGATACTGGGATTGATGCGGTTCATGACGAAATTGATGCTGATCATATTTCTCCGGCTCAACTTTATTCAACAGAAAGTGGAAGACTTTTCCATGCTGGGAAATTTTGTATTGCATTGGCGGGACTTCCTGGTAGAGGGAAAACTCATTTATCGGTGTCATTAACTAGATATCTTCGGTGGTTAGGAGTTAAAACTCATCTGTTTCATTTAGGAGATTATCGTAGAGCTAATAATGAAAAGGGAGACCTTCCATTTGATCTCTTTGTACCAACCCCCGATTCTCCCAAAAATCATGAATTCCGTCGGAAAATCGTTGACGAATGTCTTAATGATATGATGAATTTTTTCAAAAATGATAAGGGGCAAGTTGCTATATACGATGCTGTGAATGCCCTTCCTGAATATCGTAAGGAACTTGAAGAAAAGTTCCGGTCATTGAATATCCAAGTGTTATTTATTGAATCTTTAGTAACCGATGATTCTATCATTTTGAAAAATATGGAACAAGCCGCCAGATTATCTCCTGATTACAAGAATTGGGATTATGAGAAGGCTTATAAGGATTATAGCGAAAGAATCAAAGTTTTAACTCCTTATTATCAAGAAATGAATGAAACTGACAATGAAAATAAATTGAGTTATATTAAATTCATCAACTTTGGAGGAAGAATTGAACTCCATAATTCTGATTTTGGTTATTTGATCAATAAAGTTGTATTCTTTTTAATGAATTCAAGAATCAAACTGGGTTCTGTTTTCTTTGCAAGATGTTATAAGAACAGTTTAGATTATAGTCATGACCCCCCATTGGATGAATTGGGATTGGAATACGCTAAGAATCTTTCTTTGACTTTGATGGAATATTTGGAAAACGAAGGTAAGCAATATTTTAAAGATCTGAAGTCAAAACATCATTTTAAAGTCCAACAACAACAACCACAACTGTTACAACTGCTGCTGCTGCTGTTAAATCTTACTCGTCAACCAGCAGCTGGAGTAGACGGTACAAATGACGACTCTTTCGTTGTGTGGACATCAGTTAAGAAGCGTACCATTGAAACGACTCAATTTTTTGCAAATAAGAACATTAATATACGGCATAGAATCCAACTTTCTCAAAAGAATCCTGGTAAAGTTGGAGGAATGAACATAGCAGAGATTGCCAGCAAATATCCTACCGAATATGCTCAATTCATAAAAGATCCATACCATCATCGGTTCTCAAGAGCGGAACTGTATCATGATTTGGCAATCAAAATTGAGCCATTAATTCTTGAAATGGAAAGAATGAGTGGAGACATATTGATTATTGCTGATGATACTGTGTTGAAGGTATTTTATGGGTATTTAATGTCTTGTTCTTGTTATGATATACCCTCTTTACATTTTTCAACTGATGAAATTATTGAAATAAAATTCAACGCTTATTCCAATTCTGCCAAGAGGATTCCAATTAAAAGCTTTCCTTATTAAAACTACCGTTCACTTTTGCCTATTCAAGTTATTGTAATCCAAATAAATAGATGTATGTATTTAATGTTTATTGAGGTTATGAAGATGTCAAGTTGTAAGATGTTAAGTTGTAAGGATGATAAGTTGTAAGGATGAGAGCCAGGTTTGAGATAAGATGAAGAAGAGACACATGTGGCTAGTAATGTGGTGAATGAATGATGGTATTGAGTTAACATAGTGACATATTGGAAAATGTATAAAAATATGTATTTGATTAGATTTATATATATATTAAATGTACATTCATACAAAGTAGATAAAAAAAGATCAGAAAAATGAAATAAAAAATAATGATATCAGCAGAAACATCAACAAATAAATCTTCGTAACAAACCTCCTTTTTAGAAGCATTTCGAGTCGTGACCATTAGGAGTGACCTACATTGAAGGATTTTTGCTGCAAAAGCTGCAACCATCCCTCACAACAACTCCAAAACAAAGTGCGCGTTATCAGAAAATGATTTTGGTGGAGATGGAAGTTGATTCCAGAAGCTGATTCCAGAAGTTGATTCCAGCTGATCCAGGAGTTGGCTCATAGACAACATCTATGATACATAACATATACCGATTAATACTCCATAGTATATCTTTACATTCTACGCTAGACGATACTACGACTTCCCAAACTCATTTCCATTTAAATAGCTGAAACATGGAGTTGATTCCTCTGGCTACTTATACTTCTCCCGCAGATATACAAAAGTTTGTTCCTGGTGATGGGCCTCATACAACCAATGGTAAAACTACCCAAATATCAGATATTGTGGTCAAAGCTGGTGGTGAAGATAGAGATAAACCAACCGAAGCTAGCAATACTAATCTTGGCAAATTGAGAGCAAGACTTACTACAATACAAGATAATGTCAATGAGTTTTTGACTGAAAGAATGAAGGTGGAAAAGAATCAAGACAATGATGTTGAAAGAAGAATATTGGATGATGGTGTAGATGAAGATAGCGATTAGTATTGGGACTATGATATCCATGGTCTTACAAATTATTTGAAGTATGATCCTTCTATTTCAATGGCAGTTACATACATAGAGCCTATATCAATAACACTGAGTCATCAACTACAGTCATCAACTTTTAATAATGCATGAAATACGTTAATTCAACTATGTAGACATATAATGGTATTAACAATAAAACGTAAAGTAGAAAAGCAAAAGGAAAGAACGGGCTAGCACAAAACAGGGTATTGGTGAAGGACATGTAATTGTCTCCTTATATTATATGTATAGGTCAATAATGTATATGAATATCAATGTTGGATATGTATATCAATAATGTATACTTACTATTTCATATATTGGTCAAGGAATTCTTACTTAGGGAAAAGACATTACATCTGTTCTGTTGATGAATACCTAACTAAAAAAAAGTCCCAAATCAAGCTGTTCTGTTCAATAACTCTGGTATCTCTCATCTTCAGACATGAATCATCAAGTTGAAAGCCATTTGATCAACTATATTCATTCAACTACAGTCTCCATGACAAGTCCACGTCAAGCTGTACTTTCTCCTTCTGTTTCTCTTTCTCTTTCCTTTTTCCTAGAACATCATGCTGCTCTAAAGCACTCAATACTTATCTTTTCAACTGGCCATATGTGCATTTTTCAATTCTTTGCTCCTACTATTTGAGTCATACTGTCTAAAGTCTTCTCCAATGTAGTCTCTAAATAATGCTTCTTCTTCTCCAATGTAGATTTACTCTCAATAAATTCCTTTTCATCTTCGGCAACTCCTTTCAAGTATGAATTAACATCCGTCTTCACAAATGCCTTACCAACACCCTTCCACACCGGTTCATTATCTGTACATATATCATTCAAACGAGACTTTGTAGACTGAATAAGAGTAAGATTGGTATCAACTCTACTCAATTGAAGATTACACATAGAAAGCTCGGCCCTGGATCGATTCAATTGATTGTCCATCTCTATTAGAAGCTTCTGCATTGCTTGCTGGTTACCCGACATCTTCAATAGTTCTTTATAGCCGTACGATCCTGTTAGTACCCTAAACTTACTTTAAGATGTATGAACTTTTCAGCACCCTTTGTAGCGTTAGCTGGATCGATACGAACCACTGAATAGAAATTTAAACCAAAAATCCTGCACATTAATATTAGTCCTGCACATAAACCACGCAAATCAATTCTTCTTTGGCTTCTCTTCAGCTTTCCTAAGGTTATGATAGATGTCAAAGACACCCATCTTTACGATCTTTACACTTATAGAACCCTACTAATCGATAATTTCAATTATGTTAAGGTCTGCTTGCAAAAGAATATCCATACCCCGTGGATATTTGGCCCTTGTTGCTAGAAATATTGCTTCCCAGAACACCATAGTTTTAAGTCGTAAATTGTCAGCCATAAAAGTTGACTATGAATCTACCATTAAAAACGAGAAAGATGGTCTGAATTTAAGTACTTTATCGTCTAAGCCTATTGGTACTGATAAGACTATTGAGAATAACACCGTTTCAGATGCCAACAGATTATCAAGAACTTTAATAAAATTTTGGGAAAAAGTTGATCTTGCCCAAAATCCAGAAAATAGCAATTATGAAGTCCAATTAGATGGTAAAACCCTTAAGACACCTCTTGGATTCCCATTATCACTTCCAGAGCACAAGAAAGAGCTTGCTCATTTGGTGACCCATGAATGGTCCAATTTATCCGATCTCAGAGTTAAAACCAATAGTTTGCCATTGACTTCTATTGTTGCAAGATCGATTGATTTGGATACCATTTTCAGTCAAAAATTATCAAATGATGAAATTGCAACAAAAATTGGTAACTTGGAGGATATTAGATTGAACATCTTAAGATATCTCGATACTGATACATGCTTGATATTTGCTACTCATGAAGAATACGAAGGTAGATTAAGACAAAGACAGGATGAATTATATTTACCATTGATGCAAGAGTATAATGATTTTTTTACCAAATATGGTAGAGACAATAAGTTATTACCAGAAGAAGATTCAGTAATAGAATTAGAATATCTTGATTGTGAGACTCATGGACTCCGTGGTAACAGACAAACTATAACTACTCAAAATGTTGTTTTGCATTGGCTAGAAAAATTAAGTATGTATGATTTGGTGGCATTGGAAAAGGCAGTTTTAACTTCCAAATCATTTTTATGTGGAATTACTTTATTAAGATCAAATTGTTCCAATCCAGAGTTAATGCAAAGTTTGTATCAATTTAACAAATCAAATGTTGATGAATACTATTTACGTACCATTGATGATATTATAGAACTTGGTAATATGGAGATTATATTCCAAACTGGAGAATGGGGTGAGGTTGAAGATACTCATGATGTTGATAAAGTTGATTGGTTGCGTAATCTTACCAGTGCAGCACTTCTTTGTCATTAGTGAGCGACGCTGTTGTTTATATTTATCGATAGAGGTGGCTTCGTACATGAATCCACTATGTACATATTTAATTAAAAGATACTTGTCAAATAATGTGGATGTTTTATGTAAAGTTGTTTCAAACATGAATCCATTATGTATACAAAAAAATTGAAAAAATTGAAAAAGTGATGCTTCTCTAACAGAATGAACATTTTATGCAAATGTAAATTGGGAAAAGCTGCCTTCGATTTTGGTTGCAAAATGTTAAGGTGGAACAGAAAATTATATTTGAAGAAAATAAAGAGATGCTAACAAATCTCGAGCAGGAGGTAGAGCTCAGAAGCTGAAGGAGACAAAAAATAACTACAGATAAGACACAACTGTGAAAAATACAGTGTTAGAGTGAGCTCAATCTAGAAGCAAATTACAGTAAATTCAAAGTAGAACAATATTCCAGCTAGTGTGAAGAAAATTCAAAATGGGACAATACAGTCATGATCAATCCAGCAGATTCTCGATTCTAGTTGACATCTCGGACCTAGCAGATAGTGGCTTGGATTAGATTGATTCAGATTCCGGCCCAAAACGATTCATCTCGAGGCACCTCGATGCTACCTTATGGCATTACGGCATTACGGCATTACGGCATCTACGCCCAACTTAGTGCACCCTGTACGGTGGAAAGCTTTACTTTTCTGTACCCAATCGTTTCGAAGCTTTCCAAAGTTCCCATTTCTCTAATCTATTATTGGCACACGTCCACAGCTGAGATATCGTTTCAGCGAAGAAATGGTGCTTTCACCGAGCGGGCGGTCGGAATTGTTGGGGAAACGAACGGAAACGGAAATGGAACACTTTGAAAAATATCGCAGTAATTATGGCGTGGTTCAGTTACAACCGTTTTGGCGTGGTTCAGTTACAACCGTTTTGGCGTGGCGAGTGCTGATTATGTGAAAATAACGTCCCTTCTAGAAAGAATTAGTGCATGTTCCTTGATGCTTGATACGTGGCAGCTCAGTAATTGATTTGTGGGGGTCTTCAAGTGGGACTATTTTAGCGCTCGCAAATTCCGTCCCCTTACGATGTGGCGTAACTGCAGGCAGGCAAGTCCCATCTAGGGAGTTAAGAACGAACATTTGGATCATAGTTAAGAGCATCAAGCAAAAAGACACATAGAACATAAAGAACAAATAAAACATATAAAACATATAAAACATATAAAACATATAAAACATATAGAACATATAGAACATATAGAACAAATAGAACAAATAGAACAAATAGAACAAATAGAACAAATAGAACAAATAGAACATATAGAACAAATAGAACACACATAACACACAGCACATAAAACTCATAAAATATATGGAACACACATAACACATAGAACATGCAACACATAAAACAAATAAAATATATGGAAGATTAGATGAAATATTCTAAGATTAATCCGAATACTACTTCTATTCAAGACACTTGGTCTCTCTTGTGCTCTATCTGTAGAACTTATTCAACTACCTTCATGGTTACCTCACTCATTCTCTCTCACACTCATTCTCACATACACTTTCTCACTCTCACTCTCACTCTCACTCTCACTCTCACTCTCACTCTCACTCTCACTCTCACTCTC
>JAKUBO010000024.1:0-96551 GCA_030566905.1 Chernovozyma aurita
CCCCCCAACCCCAAATTTCATCATTATTATTATACAGTCCATTATTAGATAACGGGTTGATGTTGATCATATTCTTTTTTTTTGATCACAGCATAAGATTAGCGTCCAATGTACCCATTGAGGCATGTAGATGGTTATTCAGTACATACATACAATTAGAATACATTGAAGTTTGTAGCTATTAGGCAATATAGACATAATAACTAAGTCCTGCTCTGGTGCGCGTTCACCTCATAGGTCAGAGAACTTAAATTAGAGAGGCCCATTCGTATCAGGAAGCTATTCGGCTATCTGCGACCCTGTAAATATGTGCCATGAAATGATAAGCAACAACGGTACAATTTTTGAATTGATTCACTTGCATATCAGTAACCAACTTGGGAATAATCCAGGTACATTTAATTAGGCGGGTAACACAACCTCTATGAAAATTCATAACTTGAGTTTAATTCTATTAGTCAAATAAGAACAACTTATATAAGCAGTTAGTCTTATCTCTACAAATATTTGAAAACTGTTGTCCTATTTCCAGAACTAATTACATTTGAATCACCTTACTATGTCCATGCATAAATTCCAAGGATTAACCATTCCTCAGGACATAGAATCAGATGAATCGTCAAAGAAAGACAATGAAGAATTTGAAACAAAATGGAGACAGGTTAGAGCTTGTGCTAGATGTCATAGACTAAAGATGCGTTGTTCATATACTGATCCGTCATACAAATCATGCAAGAGATGTTTCACTATTGGTGTAGAATGTTCACCAGATGAAGACCCGACTGCAAAATTTGCCAGAAGGAAAAGGAAAACAAAATCAACGGTGGACTTGGATCAGAAAGATCTTGCACCAGAGAGTTTGGAAAAGGATAATGATATGCTTACAAAATTGCACTCTTTGGCCGATTCGATACATGAAGCTTTAGGGGTATATGAAGCATCGACCCCAGAAAATCTAATAGAGTCTCGTACACAAAAATTACAATTAATTCGACAAAGTTTGGTATCTGCAACTCTGAGAGTTAGCGAATTGATCCAGAATAGCACCAATAATCGTATCAATGGTAACGATAATTGCAATAATAATATAACATCAAGTAATCGAATCACCGGAGTGTCTAAAGAAGATACTAAATATCCGTTGATACCCTACACCCATAATATAGCCAAGGAACTTATTTTCACTCATAAATGCTTAGAATTGAGTGAAGCTAGAGTAAGGTTCGAATTCTTTATGAATCAAATGCTTCCATACTATCCAATCGTATCATTTCCAAAGAAACTGAAGAATTTTGATTATCTATTAAACAAGTATCCACTTTTACTATTGGCTTGTATTTCAGTGACCACCATTCATAATAACGGTTATTCGAAATCGGCTGCTCATAATAAAAATCTAGAAAATATGTTGAACTACTATTTGGAAAGGTTTTTGTCTCACAGAATTTATATTCAAGCTGATGGGTTCAATATACAATTGATTCAAATCTGTCTTATACTATCGGTATGGAGTCCGCCTCCAAACAAATTGGGTCATTTCAAGAATCCGCTCAATCTTCTTTTGGGATTAAACGTTTCTCTATGTATTGGATTGGGAGATTGTAATGCTACTTATAAGCTATCAGATTGCGATTCGGATGATTCTGAAGAAAGAAATGATTTAAGAACATTTTTGAGCATCTACTGTAATTGCGGATCTCTAGGGTTATCGCTTTACAGATTCAAGATTGTACTGTGGTCTTATAATCATGATGTTGCAATCAGAAAGTTACAACAGTCATTGGAGCCAAATAGAGGTGATAAATTTCTAATATATTGCTCCAAGGCTATCCGTCTCGGTCAAGAGATTTATCAAGTTATGATGATAGATGGAGTTGATAATCTCCAAACGTCTACATCTCGTGGTTCTATTACAAACTCTTCTGTAATACCCAAATCATCTTCATCTCCTCCCACTTTCATTTCGATTTCCCAGTTAACCAATTTACCACTTGATAAATTACTATTTATTGCAGAAAACTATGAACAGGAGCTATACAAGACACTCACCGAGAGTGGATTCATGAATTCTTCTGAACCTAATAAGGAATCGAGTCTATTATCAATTTTATATTACCAAGTATTATTGGCTATGTACGATAAACTACTCACAGTTCATTTAGAAGAGTACGAACAACAGAGAACTCAACAGCATCAACTCAACAGCAACTATGACGTTACTTATATAAACCTTGTAACCAAATTAATAACTGCTTGCGAGAGTATGCTTCATGCATATATTCATTTAAATGTTAAGGAGACAGTCAATTATCCCACATTTGTCCATTATAGACCAATGCATGCTATGGTACAATTAATTCGATTAAGATTACTTACCAAATCTCAAGCCCCAATTAGAAGTAATCCAAATACCAAAAATATCAACATAAACGTCGAGTACTTTTTCAATAAAATTTGGGCAATAATTTCCGAGAATCAAAAAAGGTACAATCTGGATATTTGTCTGGCAATGAAAGATATTCTTACCAAAGTGCAAAAATGGTTAAAGGTGTCAAGTGAATATAGCTCGTCCCAAACTCAATTGGATCAACCTATAAAGGAGACCCGAAGTAGTTTATTAATTAATCTAATGGATAGAAGCAAGCATCAAGAAATCGAGGCTTTAGAAATGCCTCAAGAGGAGATTGTATTGAAAAAGGGCCAAGTGAAGAAACGGAAAGTCAGCTCCGACAGCTTAAAATTGAGTTTTATACCAAATCTCAACCCAAGTGTGAACAATATTCTGCCTTCTCATAACATTCAAAATAATACTGTCAACGTTGATACTTCAGCTGGCCCAACTACCAGTACATATCAATCCAATTCAGGTGTAAGTCTAGATCCGCCCCATTCTATTCAAGAACTTTTTCAAGAAATTGACTTGGACATTCTAAACTACTTGAATCTTCTTGAATCAAATAGTAATTCCCATTCAGCAGAACCTCTTGGGGGTAGCCAACTGATGAATATCGTGGGAACAGAATCTCTGGAACCTGCAGACTCATATTTTGCCAACTTCTT
Organism: Chernovozyma aurita; assembly: GCA_030566905.1. Classification (NCBI taxonomy): domain Eukaryota; kingdom Fungi; phylum Ascomycota; class Pichiomycetes; order Serinales; family Debaryomycetaceae; genus Chernovozyma; species Chernovozyma aurita. The sequence goes on from JAKUBO010000024.1 coordinate 3,061, forward strand.
TTCTAACGGCAATGATAATATGAATGAATTGAACTATATAGCTCCATTTGGAAATTAGATTAAAATTTGAATTTTTTAATATTTTCTTGATTCAAAGTCTCTTGCTTACGCTTATTATTTGTAGTGTTTTCTTCTTTGTCTCCTGGTGCAGACTTACCTTTTATGTCATAAACGAAGTCAGTCACTGTGCCATCAGCGACTTTTCTGCTTTCTTCAAGAATTTGATACAATGGCCGTGGGTCACCTTTATTCGAGTCGGGTATCTCTCTATTACTTACTTTATGTCCACCATATTCATTGATAGATTTCTTGCTGGATTCATTTAAGTTACTAGAATCATTTATACCAGTTTCTACTCCAACAGCTTCATCATTGCCTGCTTCAGCATTTTCCAACCCATTACCATTATTACCTTCATTATCATCATCATCTTCTTCTTTGTCATCTTCTTCGTCACCATCCTCTTCTTCGGAACTCTCTATATCGAGCGACAATTTCCCCCATAAACTGTTCAAGCCCAAATCTATCTGCTTCTTATCACTGGAATCTCTCTTGACAGTAGAATATCCATCATTGGAATACTCGAAATCCAATCCTGGAATATTCAATTCCTTATAGGAAGGAGGTTTTCCAAGAGTAGTCAATAATTTTATCCAAGGTGGAGGAGCATTTGGATTATTTTCTGGCATACCCAACGCTATTCTTAATTCTTTCGATATCACTCCTGGTTTAATACGCAACACATCATCCAGATATTCATCGGTAGTCTCTCTACCTTCATAGTAAATATCGCCAAATCCAAGCACTTTGGGTTTGGTTTGAAATTTGAAAAAAGCGTCATACAATTTCTGATAGTCGATATCCAATTTCCCCATTTTAGGTTGAACCCTGTCTCTTTGTTGTTGCTTGATGGTTTGTTCATCTGATACGTTTCTCATATCTTGGATACCAGTGTCCAATATAAATTTTGGAAGCTGAAATTGCTGTCTTTCTACACCCCTTCTGCCAGAAAGATATTCTCGTTTATTGGTCCAATGGGAAGGAACTGGGATAATATTTTGTTGAGATTTAATTGTTACAAGTAGATATGGATCAACTGCATCCACATCATACCATTCAACAACTTGTGGTTTGGAAGTGACCGATTTGAGATCTGCCAACGATACTTTGTTCTGCTTTCTGAACTGTCTTTTGGTTAAAGGAGGCTCTTCATCTCCAGATTCCGACTCACCCAGGTCAATATCATCGTCTTGTTCTTCTTGTATTTCTCCTTTAGGATTTATGTTTTGTTTATCCTGGGGAATGGGTTCCAGTTCATCTATATTTTCAAATCTTTGAAATACATTTTCGAACTGAGAGTACAATGCATCGCTCAAGTCAATCGGTAAAGAATTATCCAACAGTTTGTCCATGTATGTCTTCCCATAGTTATTGGCACTGGATTCTTCACTATCACCTTGAATTTCAACTTCATCTTGTACTTTCAGTTGAAGAGATTCAATCGGTCTCTCTTCTTGAACGTCTTCCAACCTCTTTAACTTGGCTCGTTCTCTCCGTAACTGATTTTTAGACTTTTTTATCTTAATCATACTTTGCTTCTATGTAAAATTACTGAACCGTCCCAGCTTCTTCCTTGAAGCGTGTATTTATACATAACAATATCTACAGAGATGGCATTCAAGGTATATGAATTATTTGTGACAGGCGGTCCTGCGTATAGTACATGAGTACGTCCCCATAGTGAGTCTCATAGTGGATTACAAAGTGGAGGGCCCTTACGGTTTGACATATATACAACAAGAACCCAAGGCAAGTGATACCCGACCACTACTGCAGACCTCTATCATTGAGTCATTCAATACTTCTTATATTGTTCAACGTAGTATGTCTTAGCGAGTGTTAAAAAAAATCACAAAAAACCTTTATGACGTAATCTTTTTCTCAAGAGCCACCAATTTTGAGAGTACTTTGTTTATTCTTTGGTTGATTTCAATATCATGCTTTGCAACATCCAGACTCAATTCTTTCAATTTAGTCTCTAAGTCATCCGCAATGTCAAATACGGACGTATTTGTCTTTCCGTTAGGAGAACTGGATCCGTTTGGACTAGATTCTGCATCTAAATATTGTTCACCTTTGGAGTCCACCGATTGAGATGAAGGATTAGGTAATGAATAATTAGATACTTGCCCAAGATTGATGTTATTGGTGGTTAGTCCTTGTAGTGAGGCTGGAGGAGAGTCATTTGTCCTATTTTCTGATTCTGGAGAGCTCATTGTATTTGTTGAAATATCGAAATGAGTTACTTCATCAATTATGCTGCTTTTCTTCTGTTTCCATATCTCTGCACTCATTCAAGACTGAGATCAGTCGCACTGGTGAATGCAAATTGATGGGTTGTCCCATACTGCATATTACCACAAGTGAATCCAGTCTAATGCAACTTTTGGATCAAAGTCTATATGAAACTAAATGATAAACGAAACCAGATCAGATCCTTCTTTGACATACAAATCGTTCAAGATCCAGTTCAAGTTGCAGTCAGTTTTTTTGGATTTATTCAATTGGAAACTAGAAATTAACAGAAAATTATATTGGGTGACATTTATTGACACTGAAAGATAATTGGACTCCAATCTCACAGTCAATACCTATATCTTTTCATACTAATTCAAGAAATGACTTTAGTGATATATTCTTTATTTCTATTTTCCCTACTTTTAATTTCCAATGCCTCCAATTTACCACATCATATTTCCACAAAGTACTACGTTAAATATCACGGTACCAAGATTAGTTCCAACTTGGCTAATGAATATTTGAAGTTACATTCGGATGAAACCGATAAAGGGCATTTTGAGCTACTACGAGCTAACCAAGATGATTTGAAAAATTATTTGTGTTATGTCCCATGGGTGAATGACTCCAACTTTGTTTCACTTGAGAGTGATTCTCAATTATCCGGAATAGATTCGAAGACTCTTTCCCCAGTCTTGAATTCGACAAAAGTAACAAGTGATGATAATCTTTTAAATGAAGCATTGGAAATTGTCAGCTCATCTATGCCACTCAAGAATTGTGTCTTTTCCTACGGATTAAATGGAGGTTATTGGACATTTGGATACTGCTTTGGAGATAAGGTAATTCAATTCCACGAGAACATAGACCATTTTATCACCACTGGGAAGCATAAGGCTGAATATCCAGATTTTGTATACGTTTTAGGGATGTTCCCTGGATCGAATTCCAAAGAAATACTAATCGAGAATCAATCCAACTGGAAACTGAATGAACAACTTGATATTGCAGACTTTATGATCAACGATAATAATGTTAATCCATTTAGTTTAGGACACGACAAGAATTCCCATAATACTCAAAAATTCATTCAACATACATTGGGTGGAGGAGAAATATGTGATTGGACATTGGAACCTAGAACGGTGGATATAATATATATGTGTAACATGAGAAACAATGGAAAGATTCAGATAATGGACGTTCATGAAATCAAAACTTGTGAATATCAAATGGTGATAAGTGTTCCTTCTCTTTGTGAATTAGTTGAATTTCAGCCTACAAATGTTGAAAGTAAAATTATAGAAATTGGTTGTAAAGAAATAGATTCAATGGCACCTGCAAATGGCGATCCAGACGAAAGTTTACAGCCAGATTTCTCAATATCGGTTCAATCCTTCTTGAAGTCAGACAATATAATTCCGTTAGAACACCGGGAACTATTCCCAATTCATAAGAACTACAAGATAACTTTATCAGAGTATTCGCTTGTACCGTTTGGAAAGGGGTTCTATCTGGCGTCGCCTAGAATTCCCGCAGAAACAGAAAATTCATATTTCAATATGAGACATGTATTAATATACAATTATGAATTTGGAACCTCTCAGGAATTTACAGAAAAGCTTGGTTACATGTTTTCTAATGCAGTTGAGAGAAAGGTTCTTTCTCCAGTACTAGACAAAAATGGTCTTCAAAAGTTGATCACTTGGAATGACTCTTTTGTTATTTGGTTTGAGGTGTATGATTTCTATGGAAATTTTAAAACTTTGGCAAGAATTGCCAGAGATGGTAAGCTTACATCTAGGATCCTTGACATAGAATTGGTAGATCCGGAAACAATGTTAAACCAGAAGGGAGATGTGGTTCAAATAGAAGCTTTTGTTGCACCAAATGGAGCCATGAATTTCGAAAGTTATTCTGAAGGCACTACAAAAGTTAAACCTGCTACTGTCTCACAAACCGAACCAGATTCTGCAGTAGTGACTAAAACAGAAACCAAAACTATTTTAGTTACAATGAGTGTCGAAGAGAAAGTGGCGATAGAATCCAGATCTGTTGAGCCGAAAGTTTTAACAAGTTCAGAGATTGAAACGGTACAGGTTACAGTTTCTTCTGAGATACTGGCTGGCAGTGATAAAATAATTAACGAAGAAACATCAAAGAGCTCCATATCGGAAATAGATAACAAGAGAGAAACTGAAGTTGATACCGGGGAGTCACAGACATCTACGGAAGCCCTGTCAGACTTGGTCAAAACTCAAAATGCAGAGATACATGACGAATTGTAGCTGAAAAATATCTACTATCAAAGACAAGCTAGAATTTCGGTACAATTTTGGTACTGCGGGGGCCACCTGAAAATTAAGCCATATAATGATTATTTCTTACGTAATACAAAAATCGTTTACTGCTCGTATTTCCACATTGATTTGGCACATGTAGCTGTATTATAATTCCAAATGATGAAAATCATGTAAAAGCCAAATTATACTTGACCGTTTGAATCAATAGGATTATGCTCCTAATTACTGGGTCCAAGTCATGCTTCATAGACCTCTCATCTTCATTCCATAGTACCACTTCCAACTAAATGTCCTGCATACTACCACACCTCGTTGTGTTCAATCATAAAATTCAAATCTACCAACCATCACCATCGATCACAAAGTGAATGTTTTGTAAGTTTAAATATATATTTTGCATTATAAATTCATACTGAAGAATACCCCACTATGTCATTATGGAATACTGTAAATAAGAGTACGAAGATTACAAAATCTTATCGTATATCTTCTATTGCAGTTGCCAATAGACATTTCTCTTTACTCAAGGGAGCCTTGAGTTTACTTGCGTTGAATAATAATGAACAAAATTCATCAGAAAATCGAAAGCTTTATCCATGGGATGAGTCACCTTATGAAGATCTTCGTACCCGTGCTGCTTTTATTAGAACAAAAGCGCTTTGTCCGGTGACTGGGAAATCTGTTAATTTTGTATGTCCTTATTCAGGAATTCCTACCCATCATTCTGAACAAGCATGGAAAGATGATACTGAATATCATGAAAAGAAAACATATGAATTGTTGAAAAAAGTTAATCTTTATGAACATGATTTACGTTCAGGTAGAAAATTCGACGAGTTTGTATTCCCAGGTCAACAAGAAAGGGATTGTACCCCAAATTTATCTTCATGGGATGCATTTTTTTACACTCGTGATTTTAGTCCCATGAATACTGAATTTAATTTAGCAGCAGCTTCCAAAGTTTTAACTTATCCAATAACAATGGCTTCTATTTTACATCAATTTTCACCTTACCAAATGACTCCAAAAGGACCAGTTACATTAGAAGGTCTCAAATCGATTTCTGCTTTACGTTATACATTGTATCCAAATTACAATAAGAGTTTAGAATCTTCTACCGTTTTTAAAGATAGACCAATGAGAATATTTATTGTAGGAGCTAAGATGGAATCCATGTTGCCAGGTTACGTTTGGAAACAATTTTGTTATTTGTTTCCAACTACCAAATTTGAAATTCACTTTATTGGACCAGAAAGTTATTTTGATCCAAAGACAAGACAATTTGGTGTAAGCAACCTTCCATATGGAAGACCATTAGTTACCAGATACGATGAACAAATCACTTTACACTACCATACGGCATATTTCCATGAACTTTATGATATGGGAGATCTTTTCCCATTTGACCCATATTTAGATTCTTTCTTTTTATTCCATCCTGGTTTTACCACTGCCGATGAAATCTATTGGAATCAATCATTAAAGGGTTTATTGGAATCAAAGTGTCCAGTGTTTGTAACTGGTTACCACGCAAAGGATTTACATAGAGAGTTTCAGTGGTTGCAGAACCATCCACTTGCTGACGAAATGGATGTTTTGGTGGACGAGTGTGAAAATATTTTTGGTTCCACTAAACTTGATTTAGTTGATATAAATCCTACTGAAACTTTCCAAGCAAATCATAATATGTTTGCTATCAGAGGTAAAAGATACCATGCTATTAAGAAATAGTATATATAGTATGAGCTTTTTAGTTTTTTCTTGTAAATAGGAAGAGAATATACAAAAGATATTTAGAAATGAGAAATAACTAATCACTTAAGTATTGTGCTGGTTATCTCTTTTCCTTCTAAGAACCCCAGTAGCACTAGTTTGAGGAGTTAGCACCGGCTTAGAAATCAGCTCAAAGAATCAATTCAGGAGGATTAGTGCTTATGTGCAGTAATCCTCAACGTCATGAACATGTTAATGCCAACTTGCAGCAGCATAAGAAGAGAGTTGTTAGTATTGCTGAAACAGTTTAATCGGGCCAATAATAAGAATATGAATCAAGACAATAATCACACCCAGCCAATTCATATATGTATTGACATAGACTATATCAATGTTCCGGAATCGTTTCCTCCTCATTTATTCCAACCTAGATTGGAAGCCAACATAACTCCGCAACACACTTGGGAAGAAGTTCAACATTACTTATGGATACAATCACAAGATAATTTTATAAGGCCATACTTTTCGATGCTTTTATACAATGGTATAACTGTCCCAACCTCTAGGAAGTTTGCTGACCTATTGTCACTGGACGGAAATTGTGATAATTTAAAGATTATTGTTGATTTGATGCTTATAAATTCAAGAAGTATTCCAAATCGGGCTCCATTTTTAGATCTTTTTGATATAATCATTATATGGAAAGGAAAAGATATAAAGATCAGAGAATCGTTAGAATGCACAGTTAGTACAATAAAAGAGTACATTGTGTCTACGATCCCAAAACACGATATCAAAGTACTTATTGGACCTAAATATCAGGAAACTAGTGACGACGACAAATTGTCAAAAATACTTCAATTGGATGTTGCACCAAAGAATGAAATTAAGATATACGCAATAGATCATTCTCCAGGTACTGAGTCTGACTTAACCATCAAATTGAGATCTAACTCAGTAATTAAATACACACTTCAAGTAAACAGATTTTGTTCTGTTTCAGACATTAAAAAGATTGCATTATCAACTATTTATCCGGACAAAAATATCAGCACTAATGTGTTGATGATAATACATAATTTTGAAGAAATTCAAAATTCCAATGTACCGATTTATGATCTATTGAACTGTCAAGGCAACTCAATTATTTTAGATTATGGTTTCGTGATCGATTCTGAAGCTAGTGCAAGTCATATTATCTCTACCCGCGACTCATATTTACAACAAAGCAGTCAGGTAAAGGTCTCTCCACCGGTTTATAATAGCTATACTGATGGGTCAGAACAACAAAATTCAGTCTCAGTGAAGCAACTACCAACAAATTATGTGTTTAGTACAATAAAGCCTGGTGAATTCCATGAAACGATATTGACCTTGAATTCAGATGAATGCATTGTTGTGGATAATGGGTTACATGAACCTTATATATTATTAAACTCAGCTGGATCCTTGAAATTAAATAAAGAGTTCACCGACCCCAATACGGGCTCGTCACTTTTGCAGAAAGTTGAGATTAAGTATGTTGATTTGACAAGAAGCTCACCAATATCGGTAATCCACGATGACCAAGGACAAACCAATGGTAACGCTCCAGCTAATGAACCAGTCAGGCAAGCTAATAATATTGAAGTACCTGAACCTGACAGGAATGTTGAAGTGAGAAATAATGAAGGAGGTCAGGGCCCACCTTTAATGGTAGCACAATTAATTCGATTACTTCATAACAACATGGAGAGAATATTTGGTGGTATTATAAGATATTCATTTATCATCTATGTGTTGGGGATCCACTCGTTTATATTTAACAATTGGGCCATAATATTTACATTTGGGGTCATTATTGGAAGTATTTATGTATTATTCTTTTCCGGAGACAGATTTAGCGGCTGGGTTGAACGAAATTTTTTGCAAGATCAAAGAAGAAGAGGGTTTGAAGGTAGAGTGATTAATGGAATAGTAACATTTTTACATACCACCAATGGATTTGTACATGGATTGAATAATGTTAATCTTACTATTCGTTCTGAGATTGTTTCAATTACTGTTGAGAGACGTAGAGACTTTGAATATATTATGATTCATGAATCCAAAAAGGATAACTGGTGGTTCTATATATGCGATACTTTGAATGATTTTTGGAAAGATACAATTCTTATGATATTAACCTTATTCCCTTCTTGCCATAGATTAATATTCGAGAAGGTAGAAGTGTGGAGATCTAATGAAGTGAAAGATATCAAAAATGCATTAAAGTTGGAGAACGAACTGCTTTTAATCAAGCTTGAGCATTTCTTGTCCCTTAGAAATAATATTGAAGATAAAAAGACTCCAAGAGAAATGGTACAACTCACATTAGGATCGGATATTTACAAATTGGACAACATTATTGACTCTGACCCTCATGATTCACATTTGAATCTGGAAGAACAACGGGAAGAGTATTACCAAGAAGCACTTCTGTTCTTGAGAAGATTAAAGAATATGGATCGTCTTTTACTGGCAGAGATTACCAACCTGAATGCCCAGAACTAGTAGTCATACTTGATAGCTCTCATACTTAAGAATAATACTGAGTAATATTTAGTTGTTCTGTGCTTATGTAGCAACCAGTCTGGACTATTTAAATTGTGTTTCAGTCTAGACTGATTTTTGTTGGCGTTGGTATATTCTAAAGGGTACATCATTGAAATGAAAATTTAAAGACTAATTGAATCAACAATCTTGATTAATTTCACATATGTGTAGATTTTACTTATATAAATTGGCGCTCGCGGCCCTCGCTATTTTGCTACTCCAGTCTTATTATACTTACCGTAGGGTCGTGTTAATGAGTAGATCTGATCGATTAGATCGATAATTAAATCTTTTGATGTAGTAGCTACGTATTTTAAAGATATATAGAACTGCTATAAATTTTGCAATTAAAATGAAATTGACAGATGAATCAAAATCGTTTTATCTGGCAGTGTACTCAGTCACTAGCCAAATTCCAAGAGGAAAAGTGACTACTTATGGTGAGTATATTTTTCACAGAGCAGCACATATTTCATCATTGAACTGATTACTAATTAAGGCCATATTGCATATTTGGTTGGCAAGCCCCAGAATTCAAGACAAGTGGGGTCCTCCATGAAGCATCTTTCAATTATAGTGCCATCCTTGAATCAAGACCTACCAGACCAGGAGAAAATTGACGTGGATGTGCTACCATGGTGGAGAGTAGTTCTGTCTTCAGGTAATATTTCACCGCGAGATTCTGGCGGTGAATACAAACAGGCAAACATACTCAGAGAAGAGAACACCGAAGTGCTGAAGAATTTGAAGGTAGATCTAGACGAATTTGGCTGGTTTCCAGAGGAAGTCGAGATTTAAGTGAATATTTCAATTATGGTTATCGTTTAATTCTTCAATTACCTAATTATTCAAATTTTCAATTGTGTTAATAGTTTGCCATTTCAAATGCTCTATAATTCAATTTCTCAATTATTTAATAATTTATTACGTTGCGATAACTAATATAAAATGTATGTACATCTAAATACCCTAAAAGTATTGGTTGGATTTGATTGATTGCTTTTTCTTATTCTTTTTCATTTGTCCATTTTTGCTAGAATTGGTGGAAGAGTTAGCAATACTCTTTTGGAACTTGGCAGTTTCTTCCTCCCACCATTTGGCAAATTCTTGTTCCTGCTGAATTTCTTGTAATGACTTTCTTTCCTTTTCTCTAAGCTGTTGTTCTTCAATTTTCAAAGATTCCTGGATCATTATTTCAGTTAATGATATTTCGGAGGATCGAATACTTGGTGGAGCCAACACTGGTGGAGATGGAGACTTTGAAATCTTCTGTTTTTGAGTTTTACTATTTCCAAGAACGGGAAGATTGGATATGTTACTTGACGCCCATCCGTTAGATGCCGATGAAGTGGTTTCAATTGGTGTTGACATAATACTTGAAGCTGAGGATGTGCTACCCACAGCTGAGGATAACAAGTTTGAACTGGAAGCCCAAGGAGAAGTCTTTACGGTTATTATTGTTGATTCTTCATTACCATCAATAGAGGCTGCACCATTGACTAAAAACGCTTTCTTCCTTCTTTCCTTCTGTGATAACCTTGGAGCCAGTACTACTTTGATTTTCGTTTTCTTGACCTCAGAATCAGCGACAAGTCTTTCTTTCAAGATGTTGGAAGCTGGTGTAGAAGGGGATGCCCAGTTGGAGTGAGCGCTCAAACCACTTATGGAACCTCCTCGAGAAATTGGTGTAGACAAACTGTCAGAATTTAACGAAACAGATCGTTTGGTTTTGGCCATGGAAGTCGATGAGAATACTGCAAATGAAGTTGATTCTCTTTCTTTTTCAGCTACCATTGGAGCTGCTGTTACAGATTCTTTCTCTTTTTCACCTATCTTTGAGGATCTTCTTCTTCTTCCAGAAACAACTTTCTCAAACTCTTCATCATTATCTTCAATAGCTGAACTTGTAGATCCACTCCTTTCATTTACAGTATTTCTAAAATTAAGTATACTCGACCGAAGATCGGATTGTGAGTCATTCTTCTTGTTGCTAAGACTCTTCTTTGAACCATTGACATTGATATTGAGACTATCCAAAGTTGCTCTTCTTTCCTTTTGTCTCTTTTGCTCCTTTTTAAGATCAATTAAAGGCTCAAAGCATTCATAACCATTCTTGGAGATAACAAAAGTTTTATTGAAGTCCTCGAGGTTATTGAAAAAATTGAAAACCAAAATATTCGACTGTTTTTCAAACCAACTATTGGAGTACGATTTGTTCAAATTTCCATCTGAATCTAAAAAATCATTCAGTTTGCAATTCTCGATAAAGTTGATTTGTCTCTCTAATTTCCAAAACAATTCTATGGGAATGTCTTTGAATGCTGGATCTAACAACAACACTTCCAAATTATTATAAATGAACCAACAACAGTTCATAAATAACTTTTTAGCTGTCAAGTCATTTGAAAGCTGTAACAAAATAAGAACATTATTAGCATTGATGTAATCTTTAATGGCAACTTCACACAAGGTCTTTAATTGGAATAATAACAATTCATCTGATATCTCTATAAGTTCAAGTAAGCCGTTGATGAAACTATCAATTTGGGAGTTATTCTTTATTTCACAATTAAATGCTTCAAATATGCTACTATCATTATATCCATATAAGTGTTTCAAAATGATTTCAAACTGGAATTTGGTAATGTCTTCTAAGGTGATTATTCTAATCAGATCATAGTCCCAACGATTCGAAAGCACCGTCTCGAAAAATGCAGACCTTGCCTTTAATATTGCTGAATGACAAGTAAGTTCTCCATCACTTAGCTTAACAACCACATCCCTGTCATCGCTATCTTCTTCAGAATCTGATAATAACTCTCTCATTCTTTTGAGGTACACCTTATGGTTGGTAAGATTACCAAACACATCAGAAAGTCCAAACAACTCTACTAATTGATTGAAGTGTGTTCTAACTTCCTTGACATCCTTAGGGCAATTGATTCCTATTGGATAATCGTCCCAAATATTGAGGATATCGTTGGTATAAATAAAGTACATCACAATGACCATTGATTTCACATTCACTCGATTTTTGAAAATAAGTTCTCTTTTTTCAGGATCAAATCGTCCTTCAAAACATCCAGACTTGAAATATTCTCCTTCATCTTTAGGGTGCAATATTTTAGAACAAAACTTGGAACGCTTGCAAAAGATAAATTTATGAAATCCAATACTGTATTCTGGGAATTCTTCAAAACTCATCACACAGTCACAACTTTTTTCAACGGAAGCATTTGAGTATTTTGATAGCAAAGAATGTTCATCCATCTTTAACTCTTCCATTGCTTTCTCTTTCACAGTTCTACATATATCCTGGTACGTATCTTTCTGTTTCGTTTGTTTGTATGTTGTGCAGTCGAATCTTTCCGCATGTTTCTTTAACCAAATATCATTAATTTTATAGAAGTTCAATCCTGAGTTGTCCAGAGACGTATCATCTCTATTATCACCTTCCTCATAGTCATCGTTCCCTCCAAATTCAAAACCATCTGTTTCTTCATCAGCATGCCCAGTATCAATTTTCATATCTTGAAAACTTTGATTGAACAACCTCAGCTTGTATTCACCTCTTCTAGAGATCTTAGTTGGATAATTGAAATCTGTAACATAAGAGTTACCTGGCCCATCAGGCATAAAAAGTTCATTTTGCTTTCGGTACAAGTCAACAGGCTCAAGAATCTGAAGGGATTGTAAATCACAGAAAAATGAATTCTTGTGCACTTTAATTGGTATTAAGTCAATTTCATCTTTTAGAAATCCAAAAGAAGTAAAGCTATCATCACAGGAGACTCTTGAGATCTTGTTAAGATTATCCAATTTTTTAAATTTATACTTGATAGGAATGCTTAGCGTCACCTCAGACATAGAATTTTTCCTCAATGACGAACCATTTTGAGAATTCTTGATGAAAACTGACCCGTTTCTTGTGCATAAGACGAATGACCCATCATTGGAGATATCAATATCATTCACTATCATATCATGATTGTGAGCTTTCCAGAGTTGTATATATTTGAATTTGGTAGAGGACCCTTTCGAAGACATATAATCTTCAAATTCACTCAGAGCTAAATTAACACTCACAATATCTCCATTCTGCAATAGGAATACTATAAATTCATGATTTCTCATGCACACCTTTTTAATCTCGATGGCTTTTGTCAAAGTGGTGGGTTTGAAAAGATCAAAATGCTCGTTAGTTGAAAATCTTGAAGGAATCCTTGGGAGTTTTATATGTTGGTATTGGTAATAAATATGTATATCATTTTCTGTAGTTATAACACAAGTACATGTCTCGCATGCATTTACCATCTTGATATTATCTCTCATTGTTAGCTTTTTAGGTTGTTGTTGGATACTACCCTTGTAAACTATTCCTTTTATTCTTTGCTCCCCATAACTGCAATTCAGATCTGCAGAAATTCCCATTTGACCAATACATAATCCCCACGTGTAAATCTCATTTCTGGTATATGCAAGGGAGTGGATTTTGGACACAACTACTCCTTTAAATGGTGGAGAGTTCTTCTTTATATCTCCAGATATAATTCTTCTAGGTGAAGCTTCAAAGACTTCTACAAATCCTTTCGAAGAATTAGTTGCAAATGAAACACTTGAAGTAGAAGTCGTGAATCCAAGTTGGTTATATGTGTTTAAACCCCAACCATACAATTCGTTGTTAGTGGTCAATGCTAATGTATGGTTATTAGAAGTATCAAATGTTTGAATTAGTTTATCTTGATTTTCTTCAAATTGTATTTTCTTAAATTGAAAATGGGAATTCATATCTTCCGTCCCATGCCCCAATCTGCCTCTAGAGCCAATCCCACAAGAAAACAATTCCTTACTCTGAGTAAGAACTACAGAATGATATTTCGATATCTTTAGTAACTTATATCGCGGTATAGCAAGGATTTCCTGGATTGTGAAACTCTTGGTTGAATCCAAATTTGAAAGATTTGTAATAAATTGTTCATGAGGGACTTTTGTAGGTGTAGACCGATCATTGGAATCTCCCATTCCAAGTACGTTATTTTTGTTTGATCCAAACATTAGTATTTCAGATCCACATCTTAAAGGGTCCCACCAGTCATTGACCCCTCGTGTTGAAGCTCGAATGTTGGTTTGCTGTGGTCTAGTATGGACAGCGGATGGTGGTGCTTGGGGTGGGGTTTGAAGGTCTGGTCTAGCAGCTCGACCAGCCTGAGTTTCAACTTGAAGTTCATTAGTTTCATTGACCTGATTTGGTAGCTGTGCATGCAGATCCAGATCCTGTAACTCATTTGCTCTATATCTGTAGGTTAGATGATATTCATTTTTCTCATTTATATATTCTGGAATCCACATTAAGTCTTTAAAATCATTATCCAACAACTGTAAAGGAATCATTCTATTTCTATCTTTGCAACGAAGTAACTCGAAAAGGGTAGGATTATTAGAAATCGTTATCGTTGCTGCTAACCCATTAGTAGTTTTCAAATACTCCATTATTGCTTTATAACAAATTAATCGCTTATAAAAGATCACATAATGCATACAATTCCAACCATTTTCATAATCTGTTAACGTTATCAAAGACTTGATTTCCGGATTTTTGAAGATTCGTTTCAATAAGTCATATCTGTTAGCAAGAATAAGCAAATGAAGTATAGTTCTGCCGAAGACATCACGCTTTGTCAATTCGGTCTTGGGGATATTTGGAAGAGGAATTGAATTGGATTTGTTCTTGGAAGAGTTCAGAAACTCTGGGTTGTTAGAGCTTTCATTTATTGTATCTACTGAGTTCACCACATTTATCATATTATGTATTCATAAGCCAGATTTGGTTGGCTAATATCTATCTTACTCTCAATCAACTATTCATTATCTGGTCCTAGAATTTTGGTGCTAGTAATGATTTGCATCATCAATGTTAACCTTATTGCCTCACGTGGAGCACCAATTAAGTGCAGTCTTGAGCTTGCTCTTGCACTTGCACTTGCACTTGCAACTGGTAGGGTTAGCGGTGCTAAAAATTCATTTCAACTGAGAAAAAGCTGCTATCAATGCAGCCACCAATGCAATTCAATTGGAGATGTTGAATATATATTACCACGTAGTGAATAAAAAGACTTTCTACGCAACTCAAAACAACTTTCTAAACGATTCTCTATACTTTTAGTTAATGTCCTTGTGTCTATATAGTGTCTATAGATGTCTCTATACATCGCTAAATTTCTTCTTCTGGTAACTTAAACGCACTTGTCACTAGTTTTTTCTTTACAGAAGCAATTTTACCCGTGGGTGGTAATCTTGGACGAATATTTCTTTGTTTCTGAGGTAATTCTTCATCCTCTATTAAAAGTAATTTATCATCGTCTGGTAATTCGGTACTTTCACCCTTTTTCTTCTGACTCTTTATGTAGTAAGTTTTGGTCTTGTCAAGTAAATGATTGAAAAATGGTCGCAATATCCCAATCTGTTTCGGTATATCTGAGGCATATAATCTTGGGTCTTTGAGTTCTTTTAAATCTTCATATTTGTTCTTTTTATTCACATTCCCTGTAGAGATATAGTTATTGTGCAACCTCGAATGTAGCAAATAAATCGGTATTGATGTACTTAACATTTTAAATTCCTTATCCAATCCTAATTCTTTGAACCCGAAAAAATCATCTCCTAAATCGCTTGAAAAATCTCCCGTCATGAACTGTTCACTATTATCGTCAAAAGATTTCTCATTGAAATTCTCTAAACCAGGTCTTAACAATTCTTTTAAAAAATTCGATAACTTGATTTTGAGATCTTTCAATTTATCGTATTGTTTGATAATTCTCTCTTGAACATAAGTGTACAAATCATCGGCTTTATTAACTCCATTTTCTAGCAATGTGGTTAATAATGCTTCCTTCATGGATAATTTATTCGTTGAATTAGTTTCTAAATGCAATTTTAACGTTCTTACTAAATTACTAAAATAGATTTCAGTGACTTGAGTTAAAGCGTTGATTGCAAATGGCTCAGTTGTTTCGAATCCCGTTTGCATAGCAATTTTACTGACTGCTCTTCTCAATACAGAATATTGAACTTCTTTAGAAAATGGTTCGTGGTTCGACAATTTGGATATAGGATCAACATCAACCTCCTTTATCGCTTCAACTTCTGGTTGTTTCATTTGAGTGTGATGTACAAACTGCTGGGTTTGCATTTGTCGTATAAGGGAAATCTTGAAACATATCTTTCTGATGTCTTGGATTTTAGATATGATATCGTGATAAACTTTATTTAATCCCTTATCAGTAGACAATATAAAGTTCGATTTTATTGCTGATGCATCTCCACCTGCTTGTTGTAAATATAAGTCAACCAATTTTAATTCTCTTTTTGCTTCAAGCTCTTCATCAATTCCTTGGAATGGGAATCCAGGTAATCCTCCCATAATATCATACTCTAATAAATATGGTTCATCGATTTCCAATAAATTATTAGATTTCGAAAGTACCACGTTATTGGTAATATAATGCTTAAAATTGTTCATTTCGTTTGATTCTCTAGTAATCGCTTCTGCATCTGGTTTTATTTTGAAATTTTCATCAAATAATTCAGATCTCTTGGCACAATATGTAGCTCTGGATTTAGCAGTCATAGATCTCCATGCTTGCAATTCTAAATCAATTTCTCCCTCTCCATTTTCATCTTGCTGTTCCCCAGGACCTTCTTCTTCTTCTTCATCTTCATCTTCGACTTCCGCTTCATTAACAAGAACATTGTTACCAGTTTCGGATGTTTCAGGGTTGGAACTTTCTGCTTTAGCTGCTTCCTCAGAGTCTCCTCCATCTAATTTTGTTGATGAGGATTCTGGGTTATGATTGCCATCTTCTTTCTCATCTTTAACAACTACATCTGCATCGTCTCCTTTATTCTTGTCAGCTTTATTTTGGGCATCGCTATCATCTTCTTCATCGTCGTTTTTCTCCTTAGTTCTCTTCCTTCCCTTCTTAGAGGATTTTCCTGTACCTGGAGTCCCCTTCACTTCGACCTCCATTTCTTCCTCCTTTTCAACTTCTGCTCGACTCTTGATTGTTATATCAGGAATTGTAGGGATCAACTTTATTGTCCGCTTCTGCATAGCTATAGCGTGTGCCCTCAAATAATGTTTTGGATCTACATTGTAAGTCAAACAATTAGACCAAATTAACATTACATCGTCCACAAATTGTTGTTTTGAATTATATTGTAAACCTTTCAATCTCTTCATAACAGTGTTTAAGTCCATTGGTTTTTTGATAATCAAACCATAATTAGGAGCTTCTCTTTTTGACACTTTATTTAAAAATGGAGTTGAATGCTCCGTGTATCCCCTCAAATCAGTTACAACTTTTTCACAGGCTTCGTATAATTCTTCTTGTCCCACTCTTTCATCACTAGCCCATTTACCACGGTTTTTACGAACATCCATGAATAAAGTTCTCAACTCGTAGTCGTTTAATTCTATATCATCTCTTTGAGATTGAATTGTATTTAACAAATGCTTCAAGGAATGAGATACTGATCCTAAATTAATTCCCAATTGTTGATCTTTAGAATTACTTGGATTGGCACCATTGACATCATTTTCAGTATTTGAAGATAACTCCTCAAGTTGTTTATCAGATTTTTCTAGTTTCCTCCTCTTAATAAGAGTCTCTCTATCGTATTCAAAGTTATGATAAACTTTATTAAATTCTTTGATTAATCTTTCCTGATCTCCAATAGTAGTAGTGTTGGCATCTGAAGATCCTTGTGGCTCTGAAGCTTCTACAATTGACTCCTTTTCTTGAAGTTCAGAGAGAGGAATTTTCAAGATCACTTGATTTAAGTCGTTGTAACAAATTCCATTGCTGGTATTTTCACTAGCATCGTTTTTTTCCACGTCCTCAGAAGCACCACCTTGATCATCATTATCATCTTCATCATCAAAGTCATAATCATCATCCTCATCTCGTACCTTTGGTTGTTCTACTTGCTTTTTATCGGCATTTGAGCCATCAACCTCCTCATCATGATTCAATCTATCAATCAATTCATAATCATCAGTTACCTCTTCAATCGAATTGATAGATTTATCAAGATCTTTGGAGGAGTAATAAAAGTCTATGGCTTTTTCCCATAAAAGATATCTTACATGAAGAGCAAGCACTCTCAAAGGTTCTTGACCTTCATCAAAAGTATCTTCTTCCTTCTCTTTTTCAGGATTATCAGTAGACTTGGAAGATGGAGCATCAGCCGTTGTATCAATCGATGACTCTTTGGTCTCTTTATTCAACAGAGTATTGGTGTCAGTAACTTCAGATCCAGCTGAGATGTCTTGATCAACTTTTAGTACGCAATTGCCTTCAATAAAATTACTCCATAGCGGATAATTGTCTTTTGCAAGCAAATATGAGAGTATACGATATTGATAATCACTTAGAAAGGTCTGGAAGAATTTAATCTTGTCTAGTTCCTTAGCCAATCGAAATAACTTAAGGGTATTATTACCTTGAAATAAGGATAATTTATCCATCTCTAAAGTTACAATTGTTCCAAGACTCAACCGTTACAGGGATGCAACTCTTATGTTTGTAAGTGGTTTTACATATTAAGTTGGGGTTGTTCTTGAAGAGTTTCGCATTCTCAACTATCTGGGTAGTGCATGCAGGTCCTGTCTAAGATTTGATTTATGATTACAATTTTTCAGCTTATACAAGATGAATAGAGAGGACAAGGTAATAGAGGCAGAAACTTAAAGACTATATGAGTAATTTGAGATTCACATTGACCTATAGGTATTGAACTACGAGGAATTTTGTTTAAACTCTCAGTTGGTAACAATTTTCGATCTGGATTACATTCGGATATTCTTTTGATTTTTATACAGTCTTTACATTTTTCAAATATATTATGTTATGCGATCGTTAATTATCTATTTAGAATAACTAGTAACCATAAAAAACTCTAACCACCTATGAAAGTGTTGAATACCGTATGTTGAAGTTGGAAATGAATATCCTTTCAAAGTTAAAAGATATTCAAGGAAAGAAAAAGTAGTTAGGCAAATATATCAGTTGACGATGTAATTGATGATATGGAGTATGTAGGAGAGCATTATATGGGAAATAAACTTAATAAACTCTATGCATTTATTATGATTAGTGAAATATTAGGGACACAAGATATAATAATTCATAACCTAAACAGCGTACTTCTTAGTCCATTCCTTGGCTGTAGCTTCATACTTAGCTCTATCTTGTTTATAAATATGAGCAATTTCTGGAACCAAAGGATCATCTGGATTAGCATCGGTCAATAAAGAACAAATCGATAACAATACTTTAGAAATTGTTAAAGCTGGGGACCATTGATCTTTAAGAATATCCAAACAGATATTTCCATTACCGTTGATATTTGGGTGATAAATCTTGGTAGTGAAAGCTACCTTTGGTGGTTTGAATGGATAGTCAGTTGGGAAATGAATCGAAAGGAAAAACACTCCTCCAGCATAAGGAGAGTCTGGTGGTCCCATAATAGATGCTTGCCAGTGATATAAATCATCACCAACTGGGCCTGCAGAACAGGAGGATGGTGGATCTCTAGAGGAAAAAGTTAGTATTTGGAAACCTTTTTCAAGTTCATATGTAAATTTAAATTACCTCAAATTGAGAGAGATAAAAAAAACTCACACAAATTGTGGATTGGTTCTTCGAGACCTTGAATATCAACACAAGAGTAACAAATGGATAGACAAACAAACCGGAGTGACAATTGAAACTTTAAGCAGCAAAAGAATAAAGACATAAATTTGTGGTTGCCCAAATGGTCGATTTCTAATCCTGCAAGTATCTGTCTCATTTCCTTCAAAGTGTTTTCATAACCCAATATTACTTCTAAAAAGTCACCTTGCTGTTAAAATTATGATTACTACCCAGGACCAATTACACAACATTCTTTTCGGTTTACATACCTTCCTAAGTCAGCTAATTCTTTGTTGATACGCTTTAATGACATGATTCAAAAGTTATATATATTTAAGGATATTTATATACTTAAAATAATTAAGATAAGTATTTTGTGTTTCAATAAATCTGTTGATAAAATAGCTTTTCAACCGCCACCATCGATTAAATCGAAATCGCAAAATTTGTCGACGGGATCTAGTGACCACTAACAGGGGGTTTTACGGTTGTATATGCAGGTATACATCCATATGCAGACAATTTTTCGGAATCGAGACGTAAGAAAGTTATTAGAATCTGGCAGTTGGAGGCTAAGGCTTGGGACCAATGTTAGAGGACAGGCTCGGGGGTTAAAATGGATGAGGGATGGGTGGTCAGAGCATACAGTTTGACTTAAAATCTATTTGAGATCAACATGATTCATAAAATAGAGTTCTTTTTATGTTGTTAGTGATTAGCTATTGTCAAATATCTACTCTGAGTAACCAGTTTTCTTCGAACAATCTAGAAACTGCTATCAAATTTATGGAAATCGCATTAGAAATCAAGATAGACTTCTCTGGAGTATTCTACAGAACCAAATTGTTTAAAGTGTATTCTACAAGAAGCTACATACAGTACTTACGAACTATTTTACAAGAGGGTATCAAGCTTAGGGCCAGTGTCTCTCTTATACACATCTACTTTTAATGAGCACAAAACTACCTTGTTAGTTGCATATGTGTAACAACCAATTCAGTAATCCCACCTAGAAATGGCAGTTACTATTGTTGAACCTAGATCCCATAAATGTTTTATGAATGTAGTAGTCTCAATAATCATTGCTATTTAACTCTGCTACACCAAAATATTACATACAGATGTAACATAAATCCTCTAGATCGGGCAAAATTCAAGAAATGAGCAACTCGGACTACTCTTCTTATTACCTAAATGATGGTTTGTGTCTTCTTTTAATTACTTTTAATATTGAATCAAAGTACTTCATTAGTACCTCAGCCTTAAAGTGGTATGACTTGGGGGAGGTCAGAGTATTGGAGACTCTGTATATACAGGAGTTAAGTGCAGTAAGGCTGTGGTTCAATTTAGAGCGGATTTGATAGCCGAGAAAGTACTACACTCTAGGGGGAGCCAATTGTAAGTAAATATGAGGGCCGTTCTTATCCGTATGGGATATATGTCCATCTTGAAATATTTTTACGATGAAAATGGAACAGTACGTGAGTGCTCAAACAGTGTTACCTTTTTTGAAGATATTCATCTCTACCTTGCATTGTAGACTTATTGTTTGACCTTAGCTCTTGCTTCTGGCGTCAACAGTATTAGACTTTGATCTATTTCAACCATCTAGATAATAATCTCATGTTTTTTTAGCACTTGTAAGAAAAATTTTCCCAGCACACTGTAATCTATACTTTTTTTCACGCAATTGCCGTTATGGTTCCTTATCTATCGTATCTGTGTGGTTCGTTATATGAATTGTTTCTCTTGAGTTACGCAACCACACCAGGTACCAGAAAAATAATTCTACAAATTACTGCTCAAATTTAGAACATAACTGACCTAAAAGTATTGATACATCTTTGAACTGAATTTTTCACTCCAAAATTTTTTTTTTTCTCGTTGGCTTGTTGTTCAGATTTCTCAAATCCAAACTGAGGTTGACATCAAATTACAATTTACACTACGTCAGATAGAAATAACAACACCCCACCATTGTAACGAACTTGCATAACAAAGAAAAATAACCTCTATATTACATTGATACCACTGAACTGACTTTTTCTTAATTTTAACTAATTGGCATTATTACATTTCTGCAACAATACTTGAGAAGCAGTTACCCCACGATTTTGGAGAACTTCTTTTAATGAACTTGTACGATTGAAGTTATTAGCCATATTTGTGGAGAACTAGGAACTTCACTATTCTTTAATTGTATTATTTAATTATCCTTCTGTCATAGATTAGATTTACTGACCATGATAATTACATTCGACTCAAAAACTAAACGACCCGAAAATATCCCATCAAACCCAAATTCAAAAGTCGCTTCTCAACAAAACGTACCAAACAACTCGTTAGCTTCTTATCCATTGAAATATGTAGAAGAACATCTTCAATTTCCAAAACAAAAAATACAAAGATCCAAAAATGGATGTTTGACATGTAAAATAAGGAAAAAGAAGTGCAATGAAATAAAGCCAGTGTGTTCTGATTGTTCAAGATTGAAGAAGGAATGCATTTGGATAGATCAAGACACTATGAGTGAAGAGAAAATAAGGCAGTTGAAGGAAAAAGCGGAGAGGGAAGAGAGTACTCAGAAACTACGAAGAAGAAAATCAAAGATTCATGAAGGTGCTTCATCTTTTTCAAATGGTCTACGAATGATATCAATCGAAAATTCCAAGATATATAATGGCAAAGATTCTCCAAAGAAGAGAATAAAACTAGAAAATGCAGATTTGAATAATAATCGATATTTTACTTCGGTCAAGGAATCTATAGTTGACGTAGGTCCGGTGTCGAACCCAAGCTCATACTCAAAGGAAAACCTTCCCTCGACAGAGAATCATACATTTGTTCCCAATGTACTTCAACCCACAATATCTAAAGCATCCAATTTGTCACCACTATGTCAAAGTCAAGAATTACATCCATTGCCTCTGGAAATGTCTCCATTACCTCCGTTACCATTGCTGCCATCAAGCTTCGCCTTATCTCCCCCAAGAAAAGTCTCTCATTCAAATGTACTATTAGCCTCTCAAGCACTTCCTTCAAACATGAGGGCCCCAGAGGAGAATCCGATTAATAGTTCAAATTCCTTTTTATCGTTGCTTAAGTTCGATCAAAAGAGTCCATATTCAGATAAAGATCACTATTGCAAATCGCCTGTATCTCCTTCGGTGTTCTTAAACTTTTTAAAAGATATAGGTCAACATCATCAAAACCAAAGCAGCCCACTGGATCTGAAGGTATATTTACTAGAAGAATTCCAACATGTTGTCAATAATAACAAAGAACGAAACCACAATTTCGAAATTAATGAAAATGGCGGTGATCATAACATTGGTGTTAACACCTACAAAAAGGACTCACACGTTCAACTGGGATCAAGAGAAGATCCATTGATCACTAGTGCAATACAAGTATATGAGAATCATTTGGGAGAAAATAGCTACTCTCCTAATTTTAACCAGTTCTTAGCGTCCATGAGTTCAATGACTTCTCCTGACATCCTCATCAACCCCAGTACAATTCCCGGGTTGTCAGGAACTGGATATCATCTTTATAATTATTATGTTGAGATTCTTTCTCGCCAGATTTCAATTGCACCTAAATCTCAAGACGATTCTAATTCTTATCAGAAAGTTTTTTTGCCCTTAGCTCAGCAAGACAAAGGAGTACTCTATGGTATTCTAGCTTGGGCATGTTTCCATTTGGGTGGTGATTGGATAGATGAAGGGAAAAGTTACGTTGATATGGCTCTTGATCATATAACAGATATTTTACAAAAATCAAGACAAAGACATACTTTAAACGGGATTTTGAGTGAACAATCAGATAGAAATTCTACTATTAGGAAGTTGGCAACCTTACTCATATTGTGTGGAGCTGAAATCAGTAAAGGTGATGTTAGAAATTGGCTGGTATATTTGTCTTGGGGTTGGAAGATTTTAGAATCAAATGGAGGAATTCTTAATTTTAATAAGTCAAGAGAAGAGAATTGGTTAATATCAAATTTTGCATATCATGACTTTCTTTCAAGTTCTAACTGTGATCGAGGTACTTATTTCCCACCTGAACAATACAAAATCATATTTGAAGACGTGGGTGGGATTACAAGAGGTAGATTGGATCCTTTATTAGGAATCTGTAAGCAATTGTATAAGATCATTGGAGATATTGGAGAGCTCGTTTTTGAAAGTAAGAGATTGTTAAACCAACAACTTTATGAAGATGACGATGACGATTCTTGCGATGAAGACTGTTGTGATGCTCTTGATAACAGTTACAAAAATAATAAAGTAAATGGATTGAATCGAACAAACTTCGATAATAATTCTATGAAAAGTGGTGCTAAAACCCCCACTAGAGTCTTAGAACTTGGAACTAACACTTTAATTTCTAATATTCAATCGAAAAGACAAATCCTTACTTCAAATAGAATTGAATCATCATTCGATGAAGCATTAAATGCTGAAACTGCGGCACACGAGCTGGACACCAATTCACAGGCCAGTATACGGACCAAAAAGGGTAGAAGATTAGTTGCAATAATCAAAAGATCCAAGCAACTTGAAAATGAAATCGATATAGCCAAACCAAGGTCTGAAGATTTGATTGGTTTAACCGATGAAGAATTGGAACATCAACTTACATTATTTGAATTGTTTCAATTGACTGCCAAATTATTTATCAAACAAGCAGTATTGAAAATAAATCCATCAGCTTTAGAGTCACAGGCTCTAGCTAATGATCTTATAAAATGCCTTGATATCACCATTGGTACACCTGTTCAAGCATCATTGGTTCTTCCAATATTCATAGCAGGAATACATTGCATAACGGAATTAGAAAGGCAAAAGATGAGAGACCGGATAGCGTCGTTCATGCTGTCTTATTCTGTACATAATGTGGAAAGAACTAGATTTGTGATGGAAAAAGTATGGGAAACCAACCCAAATGGTGATTCAGTGGTTGATTGGTATGCCATACTAAAAGAATTGGATTGGGATTTAAATTTTGCATAGATATTACAAGAATACATGACAACAATTTACCAAACTTTTTTTCCTTTTTTTTGGCATATTTGACATTTTAAGTACACTTTCCGATCATGGCTTACTTACTTGAGCCTTCTTCTATGTATATTAAATAACGTATTTTTCATTCAAGGCTTAATTTCTGTAGTAGCAAGCAGTGAACCAACTACAAGTGCAACCATTTCCTGCATGTATGTTACTTCCATCATCGGTTGAACCATCTGCAACTCATTCAGTCGCAGAGTGCGGGAACCGAATTCTATGCAGGCTCATCAAATTTTCAGGCTCATCTCCCTTTCAGCTCAGAAGAAATTTTCTAATTTGGTGATAAGTGCCATTACACCAATATCAACACTGTTTCAAGAAGTTTCTAATACAACACCCTGTATAACACATCTTCAAATAAACTTTATTTTAGGATGGCAGGTTTAGATTATCTTCTCTTTGAAGAGGCCACCGGTTATGCAATTTTCAAGGTGTTAATTCAACAAGATGATATTTCTTCGAGACTGAAAGAAGTTCAAGAAGCCTCAAATGATTTATCCAAGTTTTCCAAGATGATTGAATTGGTATCATTTGCTCCATTCAAAGGAGCTGCTCAAGCTTTAGAGAATGCCAACGATATCTCTGAAGGTTTAGTATCTGATTATTTAAAATCAGTTTTAGAATTAAACTTACCAAAAAGTTCATCGAAACATAAGATTTCTTTAGGAGTTTCTGATAAAAATTTAGGACCATCAATCAAAGAAAATTTCCCAAATATCGATTGCTTATCCAATGAAATTGTTCAAGATTTCTTAAGAGGTATTAGAGTTCATGGTGATAAATTATTAAAAGAATTACATGAAGGTGATATCGAAAGAGCTCAGTTAGGTCTTGGTCATGCATTTTCCAGAGCTAAAGTTAAGTTTTCAGTTCAAAAGAATGATAACCATATTATTCAAGCCATTGCTTTATTAGATCAATTAGATAAAGATATCAATACTTTTGCCATGAGAGTAAAAGAATGGTATGGATGGCATTTCCCTGAATTAGCAAAATTGGTCCCTGATAATTATAGTTTTGCTAGATTAGCTTTATTTATTAAAGATAAAGCTTCTTTAACTGATGATTCATTACATGACGTTGCTGCTTTATTAAATGATGATTCAGCTATTGCTCAAAGAGTCATTGATAATGCTAAAATTTCAATGGGTCAAGATATTTCAGAAGAAGATATGGAAAATGTCTTAACTTTTGCTTCAAGAGTTGTTTCTATTACTGAATACCGTGCTAATTTATATAAATATTTAACTGAAAAGATGAGTATTGTTGCTCCAAATTTATCAACTTTAATTGGTGAAGTTGTTGGTGCAAGATTAATTTCCCACGCTGGTTCTTTAACTAATTTATCAAAACAAGCTGCTTCCACTGTTCAAATCTTGGGAGCTGAAAAGGCCTTATTTAGAGCTTTAAAGACTAAAGGTAATACTCCTAAATATGGTCTCATTTACCACTCTTCTTTCATCGGTAGAGCTGCTCCAAAGAATAAGGGTAGAATCTCAAGATACTTGGCAAATAAATGTTCAATTGCTTCAAGAATTGACAACTACAGTGATGAACCTTCAACTGCATTTGGTCAAATATTAAAGAAGCAGGTTGAAGAAAGATTGAATTTCTATGACACTGGTTCAGCTCCAATGAAGAACTCTGATGCTGTTAAGGAAGCTTTGGCATTAGGAGGAACTTCAAATACCATTGATGAAGATGAAGAAGAAGTTGTAGAAGCAAAGAAGGAAAAGAAAGAAAAGAAGGAAAAGAAAGAAAAGAAAGAAAAGAAGGATAAGAAAGAAAAGAAGAGAAAAGCAGATGACGAAGAATCTCCAAAGAAGAAGAAGAAGAAGTCCAAGGCTTAAAACTTTCATTTTGCCAAGTGTTTAAACTCAGTTGTAAAGTAAGTATTGTATTGCATGTTACATAATTAAATAAAAAACGATATTCGAATACCGATTTGTAATAGTAGTTAGAGCAGCTATGGGATTAGACACCCCAAATTTGATTAAATAATGAAACATTTGATATTAGAAACAATAAAAGCAATACATTTGAAAGCAAAAGACTTCAAACTAATCAAACAAAATATCACCTGTTGATAACAATCAATTCCAAAACGCAACTGATGACAATTAATCCACCATTGTACAACAATAACGTTACACCTTTGAGTTAATTAAGCAGCCAAAACTGCTTGAGATTGAATCGTAGCGATTTGTGAACCTTCTTCTATAATGGGAGATTCATGAATTTTACGAGTTCCAGTGATTGTGTTATACAAGATCCACCAAGTACGGGCAATCTCACTAGTCAGGTCTTCTTGAGGAACAGATTTAATATCAATTAAGTACCTTTTTATGAAACTTTCTAAATTAACATTAATAGGGCCAATCATTGGATCCCCTAGACTGGTAATAATACCTTTACCATTTTCATCATACACAATTGAATTGAATCCCTCGGTTACATCGTTGAACATCTTTGTAGTTGGTTGAACAATTACCTTTTCAATGGTTTCGACGCAACCGTTAACAGAATAACTAACAGCTTTAATAGAACCATTAATTGGACGAGTGACAGGATTAGTTAAATCATGAATTTCCAAAATTTTCAATGAAGGAGCAGCTTTGTCTAATTGTGTAAGTGCATAATTACCAATGTAATCCCCGCTATCCATCAAAGTTTTCAAAGGTTCGGTATTTCTAATGATTTTAAAAGATGGTTTGAAAGCAACCACAAGCTGTTTAGTTAATGGGATTGTGTAGACAATTTCTCTTGATGATTTCACAAGGGTACAGTCTGACGTGGGTTAAAAAGAGCTTTTGAGGAGTTTCAGTACTTTCAGAATGCATTTCTAAAGTAAGATCCAGAATTGGCTCTACTGTGATTGAATCAAGTCGGTCTGGGTTTATGGTGGTTGCAATAGTTGACATAGCGAAATTTTATGATAAATTGTCCCATTAGAAATATTGAATGAAATAAGAAGAAAAACGGATTTCAATTTGTACAAGTGATGGTACAGTCACGTACCATATATAGGCATTGGTAGTTTGTGGTTCACTTGATACTTATAGTCCTCTACGAAGTAAAATAGAATCGTGAATACAAAATGATTTGAATTGCAATTACCAATGAGTGGAATCGAGTCTTGGGGGAAATATTCTAACGAGGATACAAGTTTGTGTTATTTATGAAAAAAAATATTGCTAGACAAGTTTTGAATGTTTACGTAGGTGGATATATCATTGAATGTAATATATTCCAGTTCACATAGTAGCTCATACAGTAGTTAATACAGTAGTTAATACAGTCGCCCAATATTAAGTCCAACTCCAAGTTGAAAGATTCATGTGTTTGTAGCAAGAACAAAAAAGTAATGTTCAAATAAGAATCAAACAGCTTTTCAATCAGATATTTAAAGTAGAAGGTGTGAATTAATTTATATTTCGTTACAAAGTAGTAGGTCAAGATTTCATCGTAATAAGATTCTTTAATGTAATTTCTTTGCTGAAAAGCCTGCATAATGGAAAATGGGCTTCTGGGCTTCCTTAGCATCTCCATGAATATTCTATACAGCTATAAAGCAGTTTAAAATTTCTCAAAATCTTAAGCCAACAATTCATCACATCTACATAAGTACAATATTCCTAGATATCTCATCTCCAACCAAAGTCATTGTTTTCAAGACTTGCAGCCTCAATCCTTCAGATCAGCTTCGATATCTGAAACTTACATTCTCATCATCATCTTGGGTCCTGTATATACCGTATTTTTAGCAAAGATTTATGTACCAAAACGGCGATTTTGTAAACATCATTAGGTACATTATCGAAATTTCAAAACACTCATATTGTAAAAAGGTGTCGTCTGATTCAAAGCAATAGGTATTCTAGGTTGCCAGTCAAAACTAGTCGCATACAAGAAGCGATCACATTTGTTATTTTCATTAACAACATTTAGTTTCTTGATTATTTTCATCTGAATCTGACTGTTGTTTGTAGTCTCCTGGTTATTATCTTATTTGTACTATATTAACTAAATTTGCATTTGAACTTCAACTTTCAATTGGAAGCATGGAAGTAGTGGACCCAAACTCTTCATATGACACTCTTTCAAATGGGGCCATAGACTTTGATGATCTCAAAATAGACTTAAGTTCGTTACTTGATGGTGACACTGATGAAGAGGAACAAAAGGACGATTCCATAGATCAAGAAGATATTACTTATAATCAGACTCAACATCACCAAATAAGTCCTCAAAAGAAAAGACAAGTCATTCTCCCGCCATTAAATGGAATATCAATCAATACTCCGAATTTAGCATTGCATGATGATTCAGTAACGAATGAACTTTTTCAAATAACAAACAATTTAAGATGCTCCAGTCCTCCAAGAAAGAAAATAAAACCGTATGATATATTTGGTAATGATGATGAAGTCCACGAAGATTTATTCTTAAGTAAAAGACTAAATAACAATAAAATAGAAAAATTAGTTCAAGAATTAGGAACTCAGGAAGGATTTGATTATGAACTTGATGACCAGGTAAGAACTAGGATATATAAAGGAAGATTTAAGGCTCACAAGGATAATATGAACGATGAATTTGATTCAGCTATTGGCAAATATTTAAATGACTCAAATCCAAACGAGAACAAAGAGAATCTACCATATCCAGATCCATTGAAAAGCATTCGAAATAGAGATAAGAAATCTGGTAAGGTAATTTTCAAATTACCTAGAAGGAAAGTCAGTAATACCAATACTAATGTCAACATTGGAACTAATGGCAATTATAAAACCGCCACTGGAAATGGTTCCACTAATAGCAATTCGTTCAAATCACTTATCCCAACTTTAAAGCCATTATCAAATGTTACCAATATAGATCTTCGAAACAATTCCAGTGAAGATTACATTCGGGAGAATCCTATCAATCACTCTCCGAAAAGAATCTGCATTCCAAACCACAATATTAATAGATTCACGAAAGCAACCACTAATGCCCACTCATTGCGACCTTCCATAAAATATAAAGACTTATTGACAAATATATATATCGTTGATTCACTGACCGGATTAATTAATGATGCAACTCAATTTGGAACCGAATTGAACGCTTCCAATTGTGAAGGTTTCCCGTTACCAGAAGACATCAATGAAATAGTGCAGATACCTACAAATGATGATACAATAAAGAACAAGCAAAAAATGGCAATCATAAAGACATTTCACAGCAAATATTTCAGTAAATCAAAACAGCCAAACACCGCATACCATAGGCAAGGATTCTATTCCAATGAAGAGTTTAAAAAGTATATACAGCATATAGATAACAATCAAGACTCGGGAATTGAAGTTGTGCACGCTGGTACTCCAAGCCTTTTGAGTGCATCAAGGGATTCTAATTCTTTGCCAAATGCCAATACGAAAACTAATGAAAGGAAACATATTAAATGGGCAGAACAATTAGAGTGGTGAAATTTTTCAATGTATCACTGCAATAATTTCCTTGAACAATAAGGTTATCTGAAAAATAATCATCTACATAGTATTTCTTATATATCACCTTGGCGTTGTTAACGAACCACTATGTTATAAACATAATACATAACAACACAACAATCTGTAATCTCTAATCGATTCCTACAGCTCTAGAACTTCATCTCTAAAATTTCATCTCTGACATTTCATCTCTGAAACTTCATCTGTCTTACTAAAGTTTCAGCCTTGTCTCATGAAACAATATTACACGAAATAATAATTTTATCACGTGCTTCTTTCACGTGTCAAACAAATACAAACTGTTAACAACAAAACTCCAACGATTTTAACAGAACCTATCCGTTCAAAGGATATACCGTAGCATACTATAGCCAAGCTAATACATTGGACACTTACACACTCTTTTTCTAGATTAATTTAAAACCAATTTGATACTAGCCACTCCAAAATGTCTACTTTTTTCGATGAAATGAAAAAATCTTTCACTGATGTTACCTTCAGTGAACCAGATTCTAAAATTAACACTGCAGAATTCTTAGAAGCAGCTGAATCATTAGTTAAATTGTTTGATCTTTTGGGATCATCTGCATTCGCAATTGTTCAAAACGATATGACCGGAAACATTACTAAAATCCGTACCAAATTGTTGTCAGATCCAGCTAATAGCTCGACTTTACAAGACTTGATTCTATCAGAAATTGGTCAAAAGAGAACTGCAACACAAGGTTTACTTTGGTTATCCCGTGGATTACAATTTACAAGTAAAGCAATGAGAGAAACTGTTTCGAATCCAACTTTCGAATTGACTAAAACTTTCACCGATGCTTATTCGAAGACTTTATCTCAATATCATGGAATGATGGTTAGACCAATTTTCAAATTAGCAATGAAAGCTTGTCCATACAGAAAAGACTTCTTTGCCAAATTAGGAGCAGATCAAGCTAAGGTTGAAAAGCAACTTGAAGTGTGGTTAGAAGCCTTAGAGAAGATTGTCCAAATTATTATGGATTTCTTTGCTTCCAAGGACTATGGAAAAGGTTTGTGATTTTAATAGATGGTAGATATAGATTAAGGTTATTGGTGAGTTATAACTATGAACAGTGCAATCTAGACTCTAGCTTCCCAATAAGTGTATTGGCCAATACAGTACCTTAAATACATTAAATACAATGATAACGAGAGGTTGATCCTCATTATAAATCCAATAAAAAATTCTTGATAGTTAAATTCTTGTCTATGTACTATATTGTCTATATATAGATATTCTTCATTAATCATGAATATCTGTTTACCATCAAATTTATTCTTCCTCTTCTTCTCGTATTCCCTTGGCTTCTTTCATTAACTCATAAAGTTGCCCAATTTGCTCAGGAGACATTTTCTCTAATTCATTCTTAGATAGTTTTCCGTCCATCCACGAGCCACCATCAATACTCTTCAAATAGTCCTGCCATTGTGTTAAAAATCCAACTATGTGTAAAGGGTTGTCAATATTTTTGTGGGCTTTAAATTCCGCCTTGACATAAATATCTCCTAGTGATCTTAACTCAGCTGGGAGTTTTGTTATATGAGCCTTTAATATACGCTTATATAGCTCCAAAGGAGGGTATAAAGGGGAGACTGCACGTTCAGGACGACGTGGTCTCACTGATCTTATTAACGAAGGTCTCATCAATCAAAATCTAAGGATAACGTTAAGACTATATCTCCAGGTAAATTGATTTCTTAACTGGAAATTGATTTATTAATGAACAATTTTCGATTCGCGAAATATTTTAAATCAATGGCTAACAATTCTGTAACGTCATTGTGGTGGTGAAATAGCTACAAGACTACACTATATCCATCCAAACCAGGAATATTTTGCTTTCTTTTGGAAGACTATAATGAATCATTGACCACAACTTGATACCAGAGCTACAGAACGGAAACGTATACTTTGTTTAACTTTTATTTCTCAATTTATGACAATACTGATTACTACACAGGTTAAATGATAAATATCGTACAACTTCAAATAAATAACAACCCAATAAATAAACGATAAATAATATATAAGTTAAAAATAGTGAACATAACGCAGCAACTAAGAAGTAAAGCAAAACAATATATATATATATATATACCCAAAAGAAACTTTTCAAACTTTTCTACTCATCATCTTCTCCTTCACTAATCCCATTCAAAATCATACCTCTTTCAACAATCATATCTGATAAATTTCCTCTAGTTCTGAAATCCAAAATATCCTTTCTAGATTCATCATTAACCCATATCCTTGTGATTCTAATAAGTTTATCCAAGGCTTCATTATGGTCTGAATCTTCAGTCGAAAGAGTCATAATTACTTTTAATAAGATTGAAAATGATAAGAATGACAACTCAATATCATCATTTTGAAATGAAAAGTAACCTAAAAGCTTCTCAGCTTGTTGGGTATCATTCTTACTGTAGAATAACACTAAAGAGCTGGTGAGAATTATAAACTCGTCTTGAGTTACAAGATTTAATGAACTGATCAAGTATTTTTTAGAAGATAAATCATTGGAATTATTAATTTGAGTTGTTTCAGTGTCCTGTTCGATTGAGTCAACTGGATGTTGCACTTGTTGGTGTTCTCTTTCTTCCAAATCATCTTCAATTTCATCTCCGGATGCAAGGGTATCAGAGTCTGTCAAATCTTGACCCTCAGTAATTGCTTTAAAGTTGGCTAAGCATGATTCAACATTGTTTTGAATGAAATTTCTTAAATCAACTGCATAATCTTCTGGTTTAATAACTGCTTTGAACAAATTAAAATATTTTTGCAATTTGAAGGTTGGACATTTCTGCAATAATTCATCCATTAATTTTGTGTCCTTTTCAATTTTAGCAAAGATGGATGCCTTTGAATCTTCATCCATTGACTTAGAAGCTAAAGTATCTAAATATGTCAAATTTAATTGATGAGTTAATTCTAAGATTCTCCAAGAAAATATCACTCCGTAATAATTGCTTATCTGATCTTGATACAATTCAACATATTTCAAACGATTCAGTCCATCTTGGCAATCACAATTAATTGATTTCTGTTCAGAAATATTTATTAACCTTCTGGAAAGTAATTGAGAACCAAATATCGAAACTCCGTCCAATTTATTGATTAATTGATTAATTAATAACAAATTAGAATCTTCACCTTTGTATTCTAAGTTCTTGATAAGTAAAGCCTTCATGCTCATGTTGTAATCAAATGCACGCTTTAAAATAGGATACTTGGTTATCAATAAATTACCAGTAATTAAATTGAGAAAGCAATTTTCAAAGGTTAGTTCTGATGACGAAAAAAACAAATATTCTTTTAATAATTCGGTAAAGGTAATAGGACCATTTCTGCCGCTTAATGAATTCAAAATGTCTTGCTTTCTCGTTTCATCAACAATATTTGGCAACTGGAAGCCAAAATTAACAAATAAATATGTTTTAAAAATATTAAATAGTGAATATGTGGAATCAATAATTTTTTCTGTGCCATTGTTTTCTTTGAATGAATCAACAAAGACTGGATAAGCAATGTAACCAATGGCACCTAGTAATACTAACGTTCTAACCAAATTAAAACATTGAATTATAGGTGAGGAATTATTAATAATGGCTTTCGGCAAAAGATGTGAAAATGGCATTGCAGAGAGCCCTTTGAAGTCATTGTCCCCTGAGAACATTGAGGTTCCCATAACGGTAGCTAAGCCTCCTAGAACAACTTTTTGTCCAGTGGAAAGAGTATTTGGAGATTGTCCTTGACTTTTGTAGCCATAGCTTCCACTGTACGACTGTTGGTGCTGTTGTTGGTTTATAGTAGTATTGAAGTTTTGTTCATTCATTGGTGGAACAAAACCAAAACCTCCTTGTTGCTGTTGTGGTGGTTGACGTTGAAGTTGGTGTTGTAATTGGTGCCGTGATTGGGGATATTGTTGAACTGGAATATGTCCTTGAGAATGAACATTTGCTTCTTGAATGATTCTTTCTAATTCTAAGTTCTGCATTTTCAAAATATTATTTTTCTTTTCTAAATGTTTGATATATTCGGTAGCTTTTGTCAAAACACTAGCCTTGTTGAGTTTGGAGGCTGGGGTTAAACCTTCTAAATCTGCAATCGAAAGATTTTTATTATCTCCAGTTGCTATTCTTAAGGCAGGAACGGCATCTCTTAGAGCTAAAATTTTAGAATTAATGTTGGTTCTATACTTTTTCTCAATCATATTATGAGAACATTTGTCCTTTTTTCCTGGTTTTGTTACTTTGGAATTAGAAGTAGAAGTAGAAGTTGAAACAGACCCAGAATTCTTAGACATTGAATTAATGGACAGTTTCCTTGATTCTACATCTACCTCTTCCTGTTTAATGTGAACCAATTCTGGTGAGGTATGAGTAGAAGAGACAGAATTATGAGATTCTGGAGTAAGTCCGTTAGAAGATGAAGAATGGGACATTGAATTTGTAGAAAATTTCCTTTCATTTTGAACAGAAGGGGAATAATCTTCTTGTTTTATTTGACCTTGTGACTGAAATAAGAAATCTGAAAACAAATCATTTGTGTTAGATGCTGCAGTAAAACCATTATTAACTCCACCAAATTTGTCTATGTATTCATTGTTTTGAATATTAGGATTTATATATTCATTGTTTGAATCAACATAATCTTGACTTGAAACAATATCACCAGAGTCACACATTTGATTTTCATCTCCAGTCATCAGACTAGGAGAAATACTTGGAATAGCACCACTCAAAGTTTGAAGGAAGTCATCAGTTGAGTCAAAATCATATACCGGGGGATAATCGGTGAATGTAGCCATCTTTTCCAAAACAATATATTATTTGAAATATTACTTCACTATTAATGTGTTCCAGTTATTATCAATATGTATATATACCTGTTGATGTATACTAAGGACTCAAACAAAAAAAAAATGAAAAGTAATATTAAGGTATTTCCCACAGTAAATTAATTTGAAACAATGGACGCTAATTAAACTCAGAATCAAGTAGTTCAACAAATAGTTGGTTTAATCTATTATTGGCCGAATAAATTCTATTGAATAAGCAAGGAAGACAAAAGGTAAATATATCTTCTAACTGAAAAAAAAAAAATAAAAGAAAAAAGATGACAGCGTTAATAAATATCCAAATTGGTGGTACACAAAACTGTGATTGATTCCTTTCGTTAATATATGATTCGGAGATAACGATACTTTCCCCCTAAATGATATATATGCCACTTGATTTATATATTAGCACTTCACAAATAATCTTCTTTTATGCTAGATGATTAATATAGCTTTATAAAACTGTCTTGAACATGAATTTCTTCCAGTATATACTCCAATAGTATGCCTTCTTTTGTTTCTTTAAAAGAAGAGACTATAAAGCGAAGTATGTTAAAATCAGGCCATTTTTTTTTGAGTACCATCAAACGTGACACAAAAATGCCGTCATTAATCTGAACTGAAATGTGTGAAAATATAACTCTCATCCGTGGGTTTGGAGATAAAGCGGGAAGACTTAGTCCGTTCCGCGGTAGAACAAAGGTGAGAGGATAGATTGATCATTCTTTGGATAAAGTGATATTGCGCTGTTTGTAAAGTAGAACAGTAATGATGAAAAATAATTTTAGCGGTGATTTAATTTTCGATCTTATTACCAGGTATAAAATTGCAGAATCGGGTAAAAGGATTCTGCGTACAATAAAGCTGATTTATCGCAACCCAAAGGTGTATAAAATCCACGACCTTGGACAAATTATGCAGAAATTAGCATTGATTGCCAATGGCATCAAAATAATAAACACAAGTAGAAAAAAAGCAATGTTGGAAGTGCTAAAGTTGTAGCGAGAATAATTAAGTGACTGAAGTTAATAATAACTAGAATTGCATTGAAAATTATCAAATTAAATTACAAGTTTAACATATTAGTCCTTACTATGAAACAGTAATCTAATATCGAAATTTTTGTCAACCATGATATTCAAACACATTGTATCAACCCGATTTTTCAATCTGATTTGTTGGCGAGAGACTAGAATTAACGCAATACCCAAATTTAGTAATGAGCTAGGAATCATTGTATCCCCTATACAGACCCACTCCTAACTCTTTTCGTCTAAACATTTAGCATATGCGGCCCTCTCTTACGTTAATTCTTCATATCTAATATTTTTATTCACCTTAACCATCCTCTTTATCCCTTGTATCTCCTAAACAAGGCAATAAATGTTATGCATTTAGAGCCAGACAATGCAGTTGGGCCGGAATTTACTAGAAATGACATTTCAAGTTGTAACATGCGCTGATCTTTAGCATAATTCTGTGGGGCTGCAGTAATTATGAACTGAGATTTATGCAAATTTACGACGTATCTATCAATAAAGTTTAATATTTTTAAAACAACTGTTTACGACATATTCCAGGGGCTTAAATTTTGAAAAGACTTGGAACTTTTTAATCAACTAATATTGTACATTGGAAGCGATTAAATGAAATTATACTATACAGGTGGTAAAGAACTTCTGCAAACAGGACATTGCAATTTATACTTCATCCAATCTTCTAAACAATCTGTGTGGAATATATGGTGACATGAAGTAATCATATACACTTGTGCTCTGATCTTATCAATTGATCCAGGACCAGCAAATTTTGCATCTGAATTGACTATTATCGGAAGTTCAATATCGTTCATACAAATTGTGCATGAAACTTTACAGTTAATTATTCCGTGTGTATCATCGTTTTCTCTCAATTCTCTTATGTTCGCAAGAATATCCGATGAAAATCCATTCTCTAAATCTGTTACATTTAATATTGGATGATAATCGTATGCTTTGGGTAACCATTTGTCATTAATCCAGAATCTTGCACCAAGTTTGCTT
This sequence comes from Chernovozyma aurita, assembly GCA_030566905.1. NCBI lineage: Eukaryota > Fungi > Ascomycota > Pichiomycetes > Serinales > Debaryomycetaceae > Chernovozyma > Chernovozyma aurita. The sequence goes on from JAKUBO010000024.1 coordinate 40,117, forward strand.
TGCATCCATAATAATCCAAGTTGAACTGTAAGCCATCCTGTAATAACCACAAGTAGTACTATATCTGAACGATGATGCACAGGATTCTTTTTGTATAAATTGAGATAGTATATTGGCAACACCCTAACCAAAGAGACTCCAATAAGAAATTCCCACAGAAATGATCTGCGACGATTTTTCATTGTATTTCTAAAGAATTGAGGTAACCAATATGAATTAATAAAAATAAGCCCAATGTACTCAAATATCACTCGATAAGATCTTCTCCAAGTAAATGAGTTTAAGATTAAAAATGATGATACAATGGTAAAGAAAAACGTTCTGGCAAATAACCCGTTGGAAATTCTGGACTCATCTGATTGTTCTGGCCCAGCAATTACTTGTGGTTGTGTAGCAGTAGCGTTTGTTGCGGGAGGAGCAATGGTGGTAGCTCCATTTACTGTTCCAGGGGTTGGTGTTGGAGATACGTGCTCACCATCATTGTCGTTGGATCCATTCGTTGATCCTCTCAAGATTTCCCACCATGATATACCTCTTTCATTTTGTTGGTTTGTTAAAATATTCACTAGAAACCTCATTTCAAAGATCCCACTCATCAAGAATGCAATTACAGATACACACACGCAAACCAAATATAACGAACTGAAAATTGTTGTAGTCAATAAAAACAACAATGCAATTAAAGAATCTTGGAAAGAAAGCAAGGATATAGTAACGGACGAAATATTAGAGAACTGTCCTGGAGTGTTAACCCTTTTGATTTGTCTTAATAACAAAAACACTTGAGCCAGTAATAAAATCAAAAATTCAATAAGAAGGATTCTAATCCGTTTGAAGGTCACTTCAACTTTAGGTCCAGTCATCAGACTTGTTTGGTTTTTGGAACTAATAACTATTCCACAATCTGGCGAATATATTATGTAGTCTTCAATTTCAAGTTCCGGGATATAAGAAGGAATTGGTCTTCCACTTGGGTGCATCAACTCATCATCAATTTCTCGCAATTGCTCTTTAGTATAGTCAGTTTTCCCAAATTGAAGATATGACACATATTCACATTGATCAGTTGCAGCAACAACAAATTCATTTAGAATATCCATAAAACTCTTTTCGTGAGTATTTATAAGAATACTTTGATCCACTAAAATTTTAGTGATATTATACTTATCCTTATGATTGAGTAAATGAGGTAATTCGAAATCTCCATAAAACTTTCCAGAACTGGTGGTGGAGATTAAGCTACCACTGTCTTGAAAGTAAATCCCTCTACTTGATATAGAATGGACCTCGATTTCTGGTATATCACTTAAAGTCATTTCTACATGAACCATTACTGCATTATCAATTTCATTACCAGTAATGTTAAATTTTTCATATTGCGGATCTTTGAAATTATAATCCCTGGCACTTAAAGTGATTACCATTTTCCCTGAATCTGCAGTAAAGTTCCCAGTCTTATTTGGATTCTCGGAAGGTTGTGATGGTTCTGTTCTACCATATCCTGGTTCTCTTCCATAATTTTCGTCGTCATTAGAATTTCTATAATTTGTGTATAATGCTGCATATTCTTGTAAATATTTAGGCAACGGCATATTTATGGGGGTGATATTGTAATAATCTTTATTAATTTGAAACTCTCCTTTGATAGATCCAGATACATTGAGCAAATATGCCTTATCAGAATTGGGATCCAATACTGGATCTGTGCCCCAAAAGTTCTTCACTTCCTTACTCACAGAATTAGGAAGTATGGAATATTTTTCATCCTCCACCCATGGATTATCTTGGTCGTATGTATGGAATGGCCAAAGTGATATATTTCGATCCTGTAGAGAATCTTCATATGAAAGTAGGAACCCCGTCACATTACCATATCCAGACTCAAAAGTTGAGATCTTCAAAGATTCTGTCGCCACTGTTAAACTCTCTTCAAACATTTTTATTGTATCCTTATCCTTTGCCGAATGAGGTTCTTCCCCACCATTTGGTAGGGATAAAAACACAAACATTATAATGAAAAATAGTAATGTCTGACGATCTATCTGCATTTTCTATTGATCTTTAGGTGAAATCTGTGGGATGGTGAATCAAAAGGTGAAAGATGGAAAAAAAGAAGAAATGGAAATTATCTCGAACAAAACTAGTTTTGGAATTAAATGTTAGGCTGCTCTAATAATTGAAACAGAAACTGATCTTTATATACTGGAAAATGTGTGAGTTATCTAGTTTGTTTCATCTCCAAAGCACAAGTTTGAAGGCGAAACGAGATAAAGCAAACTGAGCTTCCCCAAAATGTCAAGGCTCTGACTGGCGTATGCAGGATCATTCTATACTGTTTGTATGCAGACTAATGGTAATCTATCCCATCAAAGAGGTTACTATGCTACAAAGCTAAGCTAAGAGACTACAATATTGAGGTTATATTAGTCAATGTGTTATGTATTATTGTTACCATTAAACTATGTATCATAAGTAAGTTTAAATTGAGAAGTAAATATGCTGTAAGTGGCAACAAAGCCCAAAACGAAACAAGAAAGAAATATAATGTCGTGGTATGAGTGTTGAAGAGAAGCGTTTTGTCAATTATCTTGTTGGTTGCAAACAGTTCTGTATTCTCAGGCAATTTTTAATTTTTATAAGGATTAAAGGTTTTTCAAATGGAAAAGAAATCTTATTTTGTGGTATGTATCATTTGTTCCAGAAATAACTCCGGCATGGAACCAATTCGATCATGTGAACAAAGCAGTTATAAGAGAGGCAAAGATAATTGCAACAGTAGAGTATGTACGTTTGCTGCCTCTGTTGACCACTTCTTGAATGTCAGCAACTGATTGAACAGGACCTTTTGGAGGGGCGGTACTAGTAGTGGCAGTACTAGTAGGAGTAGTAATTGGAGTAGTAACAGGAGATTCTTCACATTCGTCTTCTTCTCCAACTTCATCACATTCTTCACAATCTTCATCGTCTGTGTTTTCTTCATCACAGTCGTCTTCACATTCTTCACAATCTGATAAATATCCAGGTTGTGATCCGTAAGATATTGATCCTGAAGAGGAAGTTGAACCTCCTGAGTAACTAACACTTGCAGAACTTCCTTGACTTGGAGTGGAGGTTACTTCGTCGCATTCAACTTCATCATTTTCTTCATCTTCGTCTTCATCTTCACAGTCTTCCTGAGTATTGGAACCTCCAGATGATTGACCACTACCATTACTATTACCACTTCCAGAGTTGGATCCTGAGTTGGATCCTGAACCTTGTGTTGGTAAAGACTCGTCACAATCTTCAGTTGCCTGATTGTAATTGTTTGGAATAACCGTAGTTGTGGAAGTCCTTGTACGGGTAGTTGTGACAGTGTTGGAGTCTTCACAATCTTCAGTAGTTTCAGGGCTACCAGGAATAAGTGATGAAGTAGTGGTGCTTAAATGAGTTATAAAGGTGGTGTCTGTTTCTTGGCAGTCATCTGTTTCTGTCTCAGTTGGACCTTTATTCTGATTTGTTGTAGTAGTGGTACCTTGTGTTGGATAGACACTGCTTTCATCACGATCACCAGAGTTGGTAGGGCCAACTGGAGTAGAGTTTTCAGTTGGTTTGGAGATAGTTGGTGGAATAAATGAACCTGAAGGAGTATCAGTTTCTTCACAATCCTCCGATTCAGTTGGACTGACGGTTTCAGACCCACTTCCAGTATGGATGCCTGATTCAGTTTGTGTGATTGAACCTGATGGACTACCAGTTTCTTCACAATCATCTGATCCAGTTGGAATGGCGGTTGCAAATCTGCTGCCAGTAGGAACATCTGATCCAGTTGATGTGACGGAAATTGAAGGTAGATTGACATTAGTAGATCCAGAACCTGTAGGTTCAAAACCACTTATTGGATCGGTTTCACAATCTCCTGAATTGGTAGGATCCACAGAAGTAGGAACACTACCAGTTGTGGTACTGTTTACTGATGGCAGGCCAACTGTAATTGGAATCACTGGGATAATTGGTTGGTCAGTTACTTCCCGGTCATTAGAACTAGTTGGGATTCCTCCTGTTGGAATGACAGTTGGAGTGTCAGTGCAATAGTCAGACTCAGTTGGAATAACTATTGGACCTGTTCCTGTTGGTACTCCTGTTTGTACTTCTGTTGGTACCCCTGTTGGTACTTCTGTTGGTACCCCTGTTGGTACTTCTGTTGGTACCCCTGTTGGTACTCCTGTTGGTACTTCTGTTGGTACCCCTGTTGGTACTTCTGTTGGTACCCCTGTTGGTACCCCTGTTGGTACCCCTGTTGGTACTCCTGTTGGTACTTCTGTTGGTACTCCTGTTGGTACTCCTGTTGGTACTTCTGTTGGTACTCCTGTTGGTACTCCTGTTGGTACTCCTGTTGGTACTCCTGTTGGTACTCCTGTTGGTACTCCTGTTGGTACTCCTGTTGGTACTCCTGTTGGTACTCCTGTAGGAATGATAGTTGTAGCACCTGTTGGAATAGCTGTTGAAGTATCAGTTTCACAATCGCCAGACTCAGTTGGAATAACTTTTGGACCTGTTCCTGTTGGAATGTCTGTTGGAACACCTGTTGGAGCACCTGTTGGAATGTCTGTTGGAGTATCTGTTTCTTCGCAGTCATCGGAGTCTGTTGGAATAAGCACTGGGCCAGTTCCAGTAGGAAATACTCCGCCGGATGGCTCATCAGTTTCGCAATCATCATCATCATTCCACTGCTGGTAGGGGTAACTTTGATAGATGTTGTTGGAGTTGGTTTTGCAGTTGGTTCTGCAGTTGGAGAGGTTGATGCGGTTGTTGCAGAACAGAAAGAATCAAAGATACCGAAGCCAAACTGTACACAGAAGTCTATATCTATACTACTACCTGAGGAACCAAATATTGAGCTGAAAGATGAACCAAATCCTGCACTAGCATCTGAGCCTGACCCTACTTTCAACCCATTACTAGATGGACGTTGAGCTACCAATGCTGCTGGTTTAGGAGTTGCGGTGGAAGATACCAAGTATGTGTCTGCTAAAACTGTTTCAGGAGTGATTAACAAGGAGCTACTTAGTTGAACTGAAGCATAATATTTGGAAGGTTTGACAGAAGATTCTGAACTTCCAAATAAATTGCCAAAGAGGTTGAATCCACTGGATGATGACGAATGTAGGCTAGACGATGAAGGGGATGATAACTCAGGTGGAATAAGGCTGTTTACACTCGAAACATAACTGGTAGTTATCGACAGTGTTATTATACCTGAAGATGATGTAGGTGATGCAAATCCAAAAAGTTATGCATCTTCACTAGTGCTTAAAGTTTGGAATGGTTTGAATGAAGTAGAGCTCAAAGTTGAACTTGAACTGGAAGAAGAATTTTCGTTAAGAAATCCAAAGAAATCATCTTCACTTGAGCTTGATGAGCTTGAGGAACTTGAGCTTGATGAGCTTGAGGAACTTGAGGAACTTGAGGAGACTATAGTCCTAGTAGCTCCAACAGAGCTGGACAAACTAGTTGGAAAGTCAAATAATGCATTTGCAAATAATGGAGTTGCTGACACTTGCGAGGAGCTTGAAGTTACTTGTATGAAGTTAATTGTTCTACTACTAGTAGTAATTGTTGAGCTTGAAGTACGTGATCTGCTAGAGCTTGGACTTGAACTTGAACTTGAACTAGAGTTTGAACTGGAACTAGAACTGGAACTTGAACTTGAACTTGAACTGGAACTGGAACTAGAACTGGAACTAGAACTTTATGAGTTTGGTGTAGTTGCACCATAGAGACCTGCACCAACCGTTGTAGCTGATAATGATGCTGCTGCTGCAGGGGTTGGACTCAGTCCATAGAGTGCTTGCTCAAAGTTTTCAAGGGACCCGAGTAACCTCTTTATGTATCGATATCCGGATTCATCTTCTTGAGCATTAACAAGTGCTGAAGAAAGAACAGCCGCTTGCAAAAGTGTGGATATCTTCATTATAGAGCATCTGTTTAACTAAAACGGTACACAGATTAAAAACAAAAAGAATGAATGAATGTAGTTACACCATGGAACAAGAAACAAAAAAAAGCGGAAATACTTACTAGGACATATATTAATGGGTAGCTTCTTTGCCATATATAAGAGTCTTGAATTTGTTCAAACTTGCCCCAATTTTGCAGCTACCTGCCTAAAAGGGTAAATGGCGATGTTAAACCCCAAAAGAGGAATCCAGGATGTAGCTGAGAAGATATTTTAATTATCTGCAGGCTGTTACACTTACATGCCGGAAACATCTTTGAAATTTGAACATGAGATGGTACCAAATAACTAGCCCTGCATCTAGTAATATCTGTTTTTTGTAGGAGGAGTGAGCAGCAGCTACTATGCTGTTTTAGGAAATTTTATAGTTTCCTAATGAAGAAGTTGTTACCACACTTTCTACCTATTGAGTGTAAAAAAGGACAAACTAGAAGTGGCATGGATTCTTTTCAGTCTAGGCATTTGCTGTTGCATGTTATTGATTGTAGTGTTGGAATTCTGTAAAGAGGCATAATCTATATTGTGTACATACAAAAGAGTAAAAATGGTTTTATTGCTGCATTTAAACTGTAAGCATCTCGATTAATTGTTGATGCAAGGGTTTGTTTCATATTCTATTAAGTTTTTCATCCTTTCCTATGTAAAGGATCACACTTCTTATTTTCAGTATATGGCATTCATGAGTTAAATTGGTCTAGGCATTTATTGGTATAGCAAATTAGCTAGTGAGTTATTTTGTTTAGTTTGTTCTAGTCCATTCTTGGAAAGTTTGCTTTTACTTGAACGAGCATACGAATATTCCGTTCATATTAATATTATTCACACATATTGGATTGCAAAATTTCTACAAGATTTATTATTAAAATATCAAAATCTTTTATTATAGGGTATATAAAATCAATTAAATCAATTTAATGTACAGAGGTTCGGAAAGTTCATTTCTCCTATTAAGTAATGCCTTTTGAAAGTTCTGTATTACTTTAGCTTTCAATTCTCTCTTCTTCTTAGCTCTTTTTCTTTTTCTTCCTAATTTCGTACAACATTTCTTTGAACCAGTAGACGATCCTGAACTAGAACCTGAACCAAATATCAATGAACCTGAGGATATACTTGAAGTGTCTGAAGAGGACTTACCTCCATCACCCAATGAGGATACAAATGAATCAATAAGATCTCCAAACAAGGAAGAAATAATCGAAGATCCTCTAGTTGTTCCACTTGAAGTACTATTTCCAAATAAATCATCAATTATGCTCAGAAAAAAGCTTCCAGTTCCAGAAGATGATGAGGAGGATGAAGAAGATGGTCCAAAAATTGCATTCAATGCATCTTCTAAAAGATCATCTCCTGATTTTCCAATAGTATTTGTAGAACCACCAAGGAATATGTCAAGTGCATCCTGTAAAAAACTATCGGTAGAGGCAGATCCAGGTGAAGATGAAGAAGATAAAGAACCGCCAAATAATGCACTAAGAATATCTCCTAAAAGGCTGCTTCCGGTACTAGTACCAGTAGATGACGAGGAAGAAGAAGAACCTGATGATGATGATGATGATGATAATGAGCCACCAAATAAATTATCCCAGATTGATGAAAGCCATGATTTTCCAGAAGAGCTTGAAGTAGTACTTGAAGAGTTACTGCTGGAAGAACCAGAGCCACCAAATAAATCACCTAAGATAGTAGATAATAAGGATCCACTAGATGAAGAAGATGAAGAACCAGATGTTGATGGTGTAGTAGAATTGGAGCTAGAACCAAATAAATCACCAAAAATATCACCAAGAAGCGATAAGAAACTGGTTCCAGATCCACTGCCAGTTGAAGGACTAGTTGAAGAACCAGTTGAATTGCTTGGTGTAAATAAAGACCCCAATATGCCTTCCAAAAGTGAACCAAAGCCAGAACCAAAGCCAGAACCACTGGAACTACTGGAACTACTGGAACCAGTATTGGAAGGAGCTGAGCTACTAGAATTCGACCCACCAAGGAATGAATCTAAAAGATCATCGAGTAAGGAGCCAGTCGAACTTGAGGAGGAGGCAGTGGTGGTTGGTGAAACGGCTCCTGTTGTGGAAGATGTGGAGTTAGAATTACCAAATAATGCTCCTAGAAGATCAGAAAATAATCCACCAGATGAAGATGATGAAGACGAAGCTGCTGATGTGGTTGATGGAGTAGGTAAAGATGGTAGAGTTGTAATGGCTCCGGAACCAGAAGAAGTAGGTACAGCAGCACCAGAAGTTGAACCTGGTAACTTATTAGTCTGTAATATTGCTGATTTGCTTGATGGTTGTTGAAGTACAGCAGAGGTTGGCTTACTTTGTGGAGCCAGTGATACAACTGGAGCATAGTTTGGTACTTGTTGGGGCTGGGATTGGGCTACAACTGGTTTTGAAGTTGTAGTAGCAGCTTGAGTTTGAGCAGAACTTGCAACAGTTTGAGAGTTACTTCCTCCAGCAATCTGAGCAAGTAATGCCAATATGTTAGCAGCAGCTCTAGGGTCCAAGGTGGCTGTGCCTGAATCAACATATTAAAGATGATGGGATTTCTGGTGATAAATCCTGATACAGACCTGATCTATCTGCTCTTGCTGCAAGATTTGTAGCAAGATTTTCAAGTTCTGGATTACTGTCAAAATGTCTCTTTACTCTTGAACTTATAGCTTCAGCAAGCTTGGCTTGTAATTCTGGTAAATTTAATGATCTTTCAAGAATCTTATGAGCAATTCCAGAATTCTTGAGGGTGTCATAAAGACTAGACCAGTCAATATTTTGAACAGCAGACTCGAGCAATCTTTCACCGGCATCAATCAATTGTTGATTGTTGAAGATGTATGATGCTACGTTTTCTAACAAATTAGAGCTTGATAAGTTGCTAACAATATCTGTAAGAATAGAAGAATCTCTCTTTGATAATTCGTTTGAGAAACTACGTTCTTGAAATGAAGAGAAATTCAAATTCATATTTCCTTGGTTATAAATTCTCTTAGCATTTTCCACAGCAACAGTTTGTAAATCATTATCTTGAAGGGCATGTTCAAAGAACTTTGGTAAGAGATCTGCTTTATTCAAAGCTCCATAAACTGATTCATAGGGTATCTTAGAAGATTTTATTTCTTCTATAGCAGAGTCAGTAAGATGATATATGAATTCTGGGGCACTTGCAATCTTCTCAATGAAATGGTCTTTAAGTCCTGCTTAATCAAAATTGGTTGAGGAGATTGGAAATGTAATCATTATTCTGTCTTTTTATAATATATCCTTGTAAACTATCATCTCTTTTAGAAGAAACAGATATTTTTAATTGGTCAATAGTGTCCAATAACTTGTCAAGGTCTAAATCATTGGTGTCACTTCTAGGTGAAATATCAAAACGATTGTGAATAGCTGGAGCTGTTTGCACTAGTCCTAACCCAAGAAATAAGGTAGTAAATGTACTAAGCTTCATATTAATAAAAAAAGTGAAAGACTGACAATATTATGAATGAGTTCCAATACGAAAATAATAAAAGTTTATTACGTTTCAATCTTGGGATTTACTCCATCTTTTAAAGGTTGATGTTACAGAATTTGGCAACCTTTGAAAATAGACGAAACGGAAATTACTATATTGCCTAATAGGGTTGTTTCTCCTCATGTACTGCATAAAGACCTGATGAAGGAAGTCTTCATCTGCTGCATTAGGAAGTTGTGATCGACGAACTTCCTAATAAAGTAAAGAGGCTGCAGAACCAATGGAGGTTACAAAAAAACACAAGTTATTATGGTTTGAATTCATACTGTAGGTTTGCTGGCGAGAGTCACTGGCTGATAATACAAATATGGAATACAGAGAGTGTAATACTTATTGTAGGTTGAGGTGATGTGGATTGTTTTAATGCGTTTCAGTCCACTTTCTTTTAGAGACAAATGTACAATTCTAACAATATAGTGAATTAGAAGATTAATTGTGAAGTAAGGAGAGGCTCATGGCTAACCTTAATACTTTTAAAGAAATGTCTACTATATGTAACAAAAACTAAAAAAAAAATGAGGTTTTTTTCTTGGTAGAAATTTGAAGAGTGTACTATAAACTTGCCTTCCAATTATTTGGTGATTACAGACTCTTGGAGTTACCAGCAGCACCTTCTAAATATTTTAAATTTTACTTTCTTTAATAGTTAGGCCCATTTTATTCATGTTTGCTTCTCTTTGTTTGACTTATTTGCTTTATGGAATTCAAGAATAAGTAAGTCTGGCCCTTTTGAGTAATTGAGAAATTTCCTAATTGGGAATCGTCTTGCAGCTGGTCGAACCTTTTTTTGAATAGAACAAGTCTTCTCTGTTGTTCCCAGTCTTGTTTTGAGAGCCAATGGAGCCTATACACACTGATATTACGACAGTGAGCCATGAATTAAAAGCAAACCTTTGCTTTTTTAAGTAATTTATCAAAGATTTAGAAAATAGATAATAGACAAGCTAAGTATTATTCTAGTAGATAAAACAAGATGGCAAGATATATATATAATTTATGCGCATCTGTGAAAAGTTGTTTAAAAATGCTAAACATTTTATAGTAAAAGAATATCTCTAAAATAGTTCTTAAAAAAAAGTGAAATATAAGAACTCTCTTAACATTTACTAGTGCAACTACCGAAGGTAATAAGCCACACATACACTGCTGCGCTACCAGAAAAGACCAAGCTGTGTTTCTAAGATTGGTGGTTTCATTAGTGGTGTGTAATAGAATCATTTGCAGTATTGAACTCGCAGTATTTAGAGTGGAGAGTTGTCATCACTGAACACTTGATAACATGATATGTTAGATAACTGAGATGATATGTTACATCACTACGATGGCACCTGTACTTAATTGAAAATATTCAATTCAACATAACCTAATGCCATTTTATATATAATATAAATCTGTAAGCTTAATGAATATCAGATAACCATTTTTTTGAATTATTTTGCTCTTACGCACCTTCATATATCTATAGCTGAAAAAGTAAATGGCTCATATGCATAACCTTCACCAACAAAAAACTTCGACATCGCTTCCACCCAATGCAACCTAAGAGAATGCAACATTGCAGAGGTACCTTCCATCAATACCAAGATACAAACAGATAATATGAACCATAGTCCGAAAAGAATAACGGTCATGATAATACCTTTGGTACCAGTGAGTCCAAACGCATTTTGAATAGTCATCGTCCATAAAACACTCGACAATTGAGCATGAGCAAGAGATAAAGCCCAAAGTCTCAAATATGAAGCCGTGTGACTCACACAATTCAAGCAGAATTCAATTGTATGAATTACTTGATGAATGACAATATCACCAAAGTCGAATTCTTCGTGGTCTCCATGAGAATGAGAATTTATATTTAGTGGCTCAATGTCATTTGGAAACCTGAAACTGTCATCTAATAAATCAATTTCATCGTCATCATGATAATCCAAATGATTATGCAGCCCCAGGTTTTCATTTGAATCTAACATATTCAAAGCTTGTTCCTCCTCATGGGTCTGAATATCATGGTGCATCAACGAATGTAAATCGCTATATCCCATAGCCTTAGCTCTATCATTTTGTCTCTTCAATGTCATTGGTTTATATAAAAGCAACCAAGGTACACATACGAGTGCAATTAGAACAAGTATAATTTGGATGAATTTCTGACCGGGATATAATTGGTCTTCTATTTGACCTGGTGACAAAAACATATTAATAAGCATATTAAGTAAACCTGGAGGTTGTTTGTTTTGACCTAACCAATCAACTGACCATTTATACACTATTGTAATCGTTAAATAGCCAAATATACTTTGCATGAAAAGAAACCCAGGAATAAAATTACCGATGATATCAACTTTAGAATTGAAAAATCTGTAATTCACTAAACTGAAAAATAACGAGTAGTTCATATGTATAAATCCCATGAGGATTGAAAGTTTCATTTTATAGGAATTTGTAAATAGTAAATTGTTTTCAGCCCCATGCCAGGCCCAATCTAAGCCAAACCAATAAGTCTTACCAACAATTTTGGTTGCAGTAATAGTTATTGGACCGTCTTTTGAAAAATCATACCCGTCTGGAAATTTCCATTCCCAACCAGATTTAAATAGGGTCATTGATCTTGAAAAGATATCGTTATATAAAAACCCAGTATACATTGAAAATAAACCCATGAATAAGATAATATATCTTCCATTAAAAGCCATTTCAAATATTTCATCTTTCTTCCTCATAGCATTGAATCGATATTCATTCTTTATCAAATACAAACTAATCAAGGATACAATGAAACCGTGTCCCAAATCCCCAAACATAATTGCAAACATAAATGGGAATGTTATAATGGTAGCTAATCCTGGATTAACTTCTTGGTAGCTAGCTACTCCATATGCATCTATAATCAGTTGAAATGAGGCCGTGAACTTATTAGTTTTATGATATGTTGGAGGAGTTCTGTTTGTTTTGAGCTCATTTACAATGGCAATTAAAGAGTTATAATCCTCATTGTCATTATCAAAATCATTGGTATCATCTGGGTCAAGAGCAAACAAATTTGAGGAATCTGCAGTTGAAGCGGTTGGCACTGCAGCAGTAGGGATAGGTGGTGAGGGAGTTCTTACCGAACTATCATTTGACTCTGCAGAATCAATCTCATTGGACAGGCTCAATCTTGTTCTTTCTCTAATCAAATGCTTAAAAGTTTGGCGAATTTTATGCAATTCTGACTTGGGGATCCAACCTTCTCCAACAAGACATCTCCGACTTCTATCATTGTCAAATTTATTCAAAGTTTGATAAATAAGTTTTTCTCTTTGTATACAATAATAAAAATGTGGGAATGAGTCTTGCAATATCACCAATTCTGATATCAAGCGCTCTTTAGTGGAGGTAACAACAATCCCCAAATCGTCAATTTGATGATTAATATTTTGAAGATTTTCGTTTCTTACCCTTGAGTTGCCATCACAATTTTCGTAAATGTTACCATTCAATGATTGAATGATTTTCCGAACTCTGATTTTAAGAAAATCTCCATGGATAAGAATAATGAATATACTTTTCTCTGATAATTCTAAATCCTTTGAATTAAAATCAGTCAACTTTTCTTGAATTGGTTGATCATGGAAATACAAATTTCCTCGTAAAGTTCTCCATAAGATTTTCCGAAGCAAAGGGATTTTATCAGTTAAAATTGAGCCGGAAATAGAATTGAATGCTGAATCTTCAAGCGCTTGATTATCTATTTCCACACTTCCTAGCTCTAAGCTATTATTTCTTGCATTTAACAAAGCAGCGCTATCATTCACATCTTCATCTATGCTAACGTTTGTATTGCTTGTAAGATTACCGGTTTCAAAAGAATGGAAATCACTTACTGCATTGATAACGTATCTATTTTCAATTAATTTTAGTTTTTGATTTTCCAATGTCTTGTAGGAATCATTAAGATGCTGAATTCTCAGAAATCCTTCTTGTATATTTGCTTTTATATTATCCAACTCCGTTACTGATGGAAACAATGCTGCACTCGATTCAAAACTTGAGTATGGATCCAATTTCAATGTATTATATGTTTCCATTGTTTCGTAGAGATAACGAAGTTGACTTTCAATTTCATCTATTTTTCTCAATTCTGATACAAAAGTTCTCTGAAAGGGAGTTAATTTAGAATTCAAATCTCTGAAATGAACATCACCAAGAGTTCCCAAGACATAAACAATATCTCTAGCCAATTCCATCGTTAAATAGAATTGCACTAATACCATTGGAGCCGATCTGAAGATCCCTTCATTTTCGAATGCACTTTCATTCTGATGATTTTCTTCACGTAATTGTATAGGAGGCATGATTCACAAAGTTGGTGTCTTATATTGACTCTATAATAATCTCAATAAATCTAATGACTAGGAATTGCAACAGTAACCAAAACTGCAAATGAAAATGAAAACTAACAAACTAACAAACTAAGCAATTGAAATTGCAATTGAAATTATGTGTTACGTCTTAAGAACTGTTGATCTGATCCGGTTTGGTGTTAATAATAATACTTGAATGCTCTATTTTTCATCTAAATCGACGCTTGTTCCGTGGAATACAATCAAAAGTCTGAAAGATCCTTTAAATACTACGGAAACGGATGTCCTTTTCAATAATTTCAAAATTGTCTGCTAACGGAGTACGAGGAAAGTGTCACCAGCTGTTCAGTAGCCAAGTCTGTACTTTACTCGAATTCAAGTAGGTAGAATACCGAATACCAAACACCTCCCAGTTATATATCTCTCCAAACCCTTGCTACTTAAGCGCTCCCTTTTCGCGTTTGTTCAATCATTGCAAGCTTATCCACGTGATATAAACGGTAGCGATATTAACAGGTTGTCAAACGACCTCTGTCTTAAATGCGTTCCGAACCGAAATCGGTGCTAGACATGATCTCGAATATTTCCTACACACATATTGCCATCATTGTTTAACCTACACATATATTGCCATCGTTGTTTAATAGTAAATTTTGATCAACAATTGGGTTTTCTTTCATTCCTGGAGATTTAAACTGTTTTTTTCCGTTTGCCGTGTTATCATCGTTGTTCACTTTCACATTATCTTATTCACTTTCACATTATCTTATTCATTACTAGTCATTAGTTGTTTTTCTTTGCATATATCTGTTGGAGTATGTACTTTATAAAGACATATTTTAGCCTAATAGTGCTATTCAATTTGGTTATACCTACATTAAGTGAACTTGAACTATATCAAGAGGCTGTTTCCATACTAAACTCATACATCCCGCCTACTCCTTCGCCATATTTTACTCAAGACAACATTGAAAATAATCTAAAGATTCCTCAATACAATGATTTTCTTAAAGATTATGAAATAGCAAACCCGCCAATATCTTACAAGACAGTCGATGAGTTGCCTCAACAAGTGAAGCTTGGGATAGAGAAATTGCAGGCAGCCGGAGACTTAAACGATTCAATGTCTCTTGTAACGTTGGGTGATATTTATATGTATGGAAAATACTCGTTAGGCGTTGATTATCAAAAAGCCAAAGAATATTATGAAAAATCTGTTTCAGTGAATGGTGATGGCCATGGGCATGGGTATTTCATGCTTGGATTCATTCATTCAACAGGGTTATTTGGGGAATTTCCAATTAATCAAGCATTGGCTACTCTTTATTATCAATTTGGTATGGAAAATGGTGATATCAATTCAATTCTAGCACTCGCTTATAGGAACCTTAACGGAATTGGTACCCCATCAAATTGTGAACTTGCATTACATTATTATACCCGGTTGGCTTATATTGGAAGAGAAATTTTATTGGATAACGACCAAGAAAATGAAGAAGATGATTTATTGTATAACATTAGATTACCAGATTTCAATGGAGGAATTTACGGAGATAAAGTAAGTGAAACCACAACCTCAATATTTTCCCATACCAAGACTTACTCATCTTCAAAGGAAGTCCTTAATGAGTACAATTTGGATATAAATGAACATGAATATATTGATTATTACTTTGAAGCTTTACAGCAATTCGATGGCGATTATTTCACTTCAAAAAATCAAACTCGAGCTTTTGCAATACTTGAGGAATGTAATGCTATTGGTGACATTAACTTTTCAAACTCAAACTTTGAAAACATGGATTATATTGATCAGGTGTTTCTTAGTCATTGCCAATCTCTATTGGGCCACATGTATTTGAAGGGTCTTGGAACTTCAAGAGACTATAATAAAGCATATCAGATGCTTATCAAATCAACAAAAGTTAGAAAGACTCACGAAGCTTTAAATGATATAGGATATATGCATGAAAATCAATTAATTCCTCAAGCTAATCTTTCTCAAGCCATCAGGTTTTATGAAGATGCTATAAAACATAAATCTAAAGAGGCAAGACTCAATCTTGCAAAATTATTTATTAAAGAATCAGAAAATGAAAATGTGTTCTTATCAGACAAAAAGAAGGAAATTCTTGATTTAGTTGTTAAGGCTGTGTATGGAGGAAATACGGAAGCTCTCTATTACTTGGGAGACTTTATTCTGTCTGGTTTAAGTGCTGAAATGGAACCGGATAAGGAATATTCTTGTGATAATACAATATTTTATTACAAGCTTTATATTGAAAGACTTGAAAGACATCTATTACCTCATGTTAAGGCAGCCTTTGATGATTTGGTAGTTAAAAATTTTAAAAATGCCTTGATTGGTTATCTGATGGCAGCTGAACAAGGATTAGAAAACTCTCAAATTTCTGCTGCTTATTTGCTTTATCAGCCTCCTGCTTTACTCCAAAGGCAAAAGAAAACATTCAATAAATACAGAATAGAGGCTAGTATTCGATATTTGGAATTGGCGTCTTCTCAAAATATTTTGGATGCAACCATTCTACTCGGTGATATTTATTGGAATGGCATTGACAACGTGCTTCCTCAAGATTATAACAAAGCCTTCACATATTACAGTAAAGGGGCATTGAAACATTCATCACACGCCTGTTTCAACTTGGCTCTCATGTACGAGTACGGCTTGGGACCAGTGAATAATTCTGTGGATTATTTCATGGCGAAAAGATATTATGATTTGAGTTTGAAACATAAAAAGAATAATAAGATTCCAATCAATTTGGCGTTGTTAAGACTCAGGCTAAAATTTCTATTTACTAAAGGTAGCTCGTATACTACTAATAATGCTGAAAACACTGGATGGTTTAGTGCATTTAAAAAAATTAGTAACAATAAGAATTACAAAGAGTCGGAAGTTAATGCTCAACTTAACGATAAGGCAACTGCACATCATGAAGGAGGATCATACCTTAAGCAAGAGGTGTATGACGTTAGTGATTATTTTGTGGCTGCTCTTTCCTTTATGTTGATTTTAATATTTGTTGTCAGACACTTTATTCAGCTATTCAGAAGATTAAGAAATCACAACAATAATAATAACAACGATATAAATAATAACAACATTAATGATAATAACAATAACAACGATAATAACAATAATAATAATAATAACAACAACAACATTAATAATGAAAATAACGAAAATATCAATAACGACAACAATCGGGCCAACAGAAGAGGATTCGAATGGAACGGGCTTCAAGCTCGTGGAAACTTTGGTAACTTTGAATTCCAGTTTTTTGCTCTTTGAATTTCACCACAACTTCATAAGGAAATAAAACATGTGTATTTATTTACTAATATTTATATATCCACATTATATATATATAAACACATTAACCTCTAATGTCATTAATAATGTCTTTCAATATAGGATGGTTCTCTATAATTCTTGGTCCTAGATTTGAAGATTTGAATTTCGAAGGACTGCTTGATTCACTTGAACTAAATACATAAAATTCATCTGCTTTTTGAGGAAGATCATACATCCATCCTCTAGTTTCTAGTATTCCCATAAAAGCTTCTAACGTAGATACAGACTTTAAAGTCGATTTTGATCCAATTATAATAAGTTTTACCTTAGCTCGGGTGATTGCAACATTTATTCTTCTCCATTCCCTCAAGATTTCCCCTACTTTGTTCTCTTGATTTGATCTTACTAGTGAAATGATGATACAATCTTTATCACGACCCTGAAATTGATCAGCAGTCAAAATTTCAATATTGGGCTTATTGATTAACCTTCTAGTCAATAACCTCAATTGAGCCCTATAGAGAGACATAACTCCAATAGAATCCTCTTGTACCCCACATAATGTGAGACTTTCAACTATTTGATGAATCAATTCAACTTCGGTGGGATTTTCTATTTTTTCTCCAACCACCCTTTCAAGTCCAGGAATTGCATCATGATTTAAAAAAATTACCTTATTACGAGGATCTAGAACTGTCTTCATCCAAGAATCTTCCTTTGACAGAATTGATTCAAAAGTAGTATTTTTGAAACTATCAATTTTAGAGGGGAATGGAATTTCCAACGACCGCTCTGCAATCGCTCTAGAACCACATTTAAGATGTCCATCATATACTAAAATGTTTGATAAAAGCATAATTTCTTCACACATTCTATATTGGTATGATAGTTCAACAATACTTTGAGGGTGAGCATAGCCTAATATTTTGAACAAAGATTTAGAGAGTCCATTTTTAACTTCCGTACTGGGATGCTGCACAAGCGGAGGAAGTTGGTTATGGTCACCAACTAGAACAAATTTATCGCAGAATCTTAGCGGCCCCAAACTAACTGGCATAGAAACTTGAGATGCTTCATCAATGATGCAATAATCAAAATGGGGACGTAAATTGAACACAACATCACCAATCCCTAAACAAGTAGTGGCAACAACTGCTGGTTCCATGTACGAATTTAAAAATTGGGAATAGTTGGATATCTTACTACCACCGCCGGGAACAAACTGCTGTATATCTTTATGAATTCTGGCTGGGTGTCCAACCCTAAGTATACTGACACCAGAATCTTTGATTTTCAATAGGATATTATCTACAGCTGAATGTGTATATGAAGCTAATAGAATGCTCTTGCCTTTACTTGCAAGATACTTTATAATCTGTGCTATGACAGTTGTTTTTCCAGTACCAGGCATGCCTAGTATCAAGCAGTAATCTTCACTACTCAATACCTTATTAAAAGCATTTATCTGATCTATGTTTAGCAGTTTATTTTCTGAAACATAAGCGGGCACTTTCTTCTTCAGGTACTTTGGTTCTTTTAAATCTACCACAACATCTCTCCGAAGAGTATCACCTGCTTTTGAAAATAAGTTGAGAATATTATATCTGGCGAGGCCCATGCCATGAAACATATCATCTTTATCAAGACGATACGTTTCGACAGATTTTAAAGTCAGCTTGTTTTCATGCGAGATTGGATGATTCTGCATTGCAAACTGAACAGCAGTTGCAATTCTTCTATCACTGGATATTGTGACATAGCTTGGCCTGATCGACAAAATAAACCCTTGCGCTATTGCAAAATGACCATCCTCTTCACTGACAATTATTCGATCATTTTTGGAAAGTTGAGAAAATTGAAGAGTGTTGGAATTTTCATCGTCAGCTCTTTCAAAGACATACACGAACCGATTTAGCAGTTCCGAGTCTTCAATATCGTTCGTTTCTTTGATTTTCAAATTAGAAAGAGCTTTACCCCCTTGTCGTTCCCTTTCTTTCGAAGTTAGAGTCCAAAGATCTTTCTTTAGCAGTTTGATAACGCCCTCTTCCTTTGTGATAAGTTCATCCCAATAATCGTAAAACTTCTTATACGAATCTTTGCCTTCTAAATGCAAAGTAAGCGCATCGTACATGCCTTCCCTTAATCCACTGTCTTCTGCATTTCCTCCTTCCACTAACTTGTTGATCGTCATACAAGAGCTTTGAACTTCACATCTATCACACGCTGATTGTCTGATTAAGTCGGGAAATTCTCGAGTCTCTTCCTTTAAATATCTGGTGATACGATTTCGCAAGTTGACTAACGATTTTAAATCTGTCTGACTTATATCATTCATTTTCATTAATTTTTCCTTAGTATACACTAAGATGAAAGAATTTATGTCAACATTATATCTATCCTTGAATAATAATGTATACAAGGATGCTTGGGCATGATGACTTAGATGTTCTCTACCGCTCTTTATTTCCATGGGAATCAACAGATTATAAGACTGCCCATTTCCACGCTTTATATTGGCTAAAAGCGAAACATCCACCATTCCTTTGATTCCAAACATTGGAGACCATACATTTTCCTCGATATCAAGAACATTAGAAACGGAAATTTGAGCATTCTCATTTCTAACATTGGTAGAAATATTAGAAGCACTAGTTAGAGGCTTCTTGAAGTATTTAGTAAACCAGGTTTTCAAGTAAGATAAATGAATCATCAACTCTGATCGAACCTTTTCTAAATTATCTCCCACACTTAAAATTTCAAGGATATTGTGACTCAATTCTCTTTCCATTACATCATGCATGAACTGGTCAGTGAAATTATCAAATGTTAAGCAAGCCTGAAAAATAACGTGAATGATAGTTCCTACCTGTAATGGGATAGAACTCTCACCAGGAAACTGAAACCTATTCACTAGAACTGATTTTCTAGGGCAGCTTAGCTGTTGTGAAACTGCTGTGGCAGAAACAAGGGTATCCGGATTCCATATCAATAAATTATTCTCATCATCTACTAGTTTATAATTGTTATTTCCACCAGTTATAATGATATGAATTACGTCATTAACTTGGAAATCAAGTTCAACATATTCTCCCCTAACAACTATTCTCAGTTCCAAACCTATACCATCAATTGCTTTCAATATTACTTGGTCTTTTGTATAAGTTTTAATCTTAAACTTAGTTCGAAGAATCTCCTTGATTTGAAAACGCTTAAGGTCCAGCCTTGAGAATGACAACTTCGCATCGTTTTCTTGTTTAGACATAGCTATTCCTTCTTCTGAATTGGAAGATAACTTCAAATTTTCTAAATTTTCAGTTTCACTCCTAAATAACTCTGCATGTTTTTTATCACTGATTTGCTGGGTGTTTAATTTGGGGACTTGGTTGTTCACTTTTGGGATTATGAAGTCCAAATCATCATCTGAAAATGGATCATCTGAATCTAACAAAGGATCTATTGCAGAATGAGTTGTAATGGGATTCTCAATTATTTCATTAGCTTGTGGCTCCGGAAAGCTAGAGTCACT
Source organism: Chernovozyma aurita (assembly GCA_030566905.1). NCBI lineage: Eukaryota > Fungi > Ascomycota > Pichiomycetes > Serinales > Debaryomycetaceae > Chernovozyma > Chernovozyma aurita. Next base: position 60,816 of record JAKUBO010000024.1, read on the forward strand.
AAAATCATCCTCAAAGTTAATGTCTTTGACAAATTCCTGAGTACTTTCTGGAAACAGAGCATTAGTTTGAACAACATCTGCAGCACCAGAGGATAATCTCAGGGGAACAAAAGAAGCTTTATCCTTGTCATCAACATCAACATTAAGTTCAAAGTTTATCAGTTGATCTTTATCAAATTTATCTATCCAACTATTCAATTTCGAGTCCAGAACCATATTTTGAGACGCCTTAGATGAGCGAGATATGACACAAGCATTCATCTCATCTAGTCCCAAGGTCTTTGATCGTATCAAAGATGGCGAACTTTGAACTCTGACCAATTCCAGTTTACTTTCGCTTCCATTTTCAGACGATAAAACGTCACTATGGGTTCTATTCAATACTGGAGTCTGGGACAATATATTGTGAAACCCAGTACCATACTTGGTCAAGACAGAATTTACTTGCTCATTCAGTAAAGTTGCAGAATATTTGTGATCTTCCCTATTCACAGGCGAAGTAACTTTTCTAAGGGGAGATGACGAGTTGGTATTTGGATTATTATCCTTTGCTTTGGAGGTGGTATGTTTTCCAGGAGTACCCCAACGAATGCCATCAAAGCTATCATCAGAGCTCTGTTGGTCTAATATGAGCCTCTCATACTCCAGTAAATGTCTGGGATTGTTTGATTTTGTAGGGGTCTTTTGTAGAAGTGAACTATTCTCAATTTTTGTAGAATTTGGTTGTGGGTGCAAATTTGCGTACGAAGGGATTTGTAAATTTGAATTTTTTGAAACTTTGGGGAGTTCAATTGGAGATTCTGCAGCAGTTGGCGTCGTTAAAGTATTTGAAGGTTGGAAGAAATAGGTAGTCTTTGGTTTGGCCTTTGATTTATGCACTGACTTAGGTTTCTTCTTGGAGGTTGGAGGCGAATCATGCAATTGTCTTTTATCCATTGCATATTATATAACGATTAATTTCAATGTACTGGCCATGCAACTTTAAAATGGAAAAAAACTCTTCAAAACCCACGTTATACAAATTAAGCTTATATTATGATCAAACACAATTATAAATGTATATTCGAATATTCTACCTCAAATAAATATTGGTTATCAAAGTCAGTCAGTACCTCTGATCTTTCCAATATGTGCCAACACCAAATGAAAAAAAAGGACGTGCCTCTCAGTTGCGTATCGAAGAACCAAACACAGGCAAAATTTACAAAAATTTAAAGAATAGAAGCTAGACAGATCTGGCCTGCATATACGAGGTGAGAAGCTATCAGATTTCCTGGCCAAAATGACACAAAAAGAAAATTTTCAAACCTCATCGACCTCTGCCTAAAGGAAAAAAAGAGAGCGTGCAAACAAAAGTCTTACAACTAATGTTATAATAGAGGTATAGATAATTTTCCAATTATATATTTTATAATAGAACAATATCCAGTTTAAACAAATTTGCACTCAATATTCAAAGGAAAGACACTTAATCTTATTGTTCTATTGATATTCGATTTCTTACAAGAAAGAAGCAAAAATTAATCTGAATACTTCTATTATTATATAATCTCTATCTCACATATATTTTTTTATATATATATCTACTTCAAAAATCTATACTATGGCTTACGTCTTAACCGAAACTGCAGCAGGTTATGCCCTTTTGAAGGCTTCTAACAAGAAGATCTATAAATCTACTACCCTTATTGAAGATTTAAACACTGCTGAAAAAGTTGCAGATCAATTTAAAATCTATCGTTTTGAAAAGTTTCAATCAGCAGCAAATGCATTAGAAGAAGCAAATGCTATAATTGAAGGAAAAGTTTCCGATAACTTAAAAAATTTATTAGAACAAGTTAAGAACGACAAAAAATCTACTTTAATTGTTTCCGAAGCCAAATTAGGTAATGCCATCAATAAATTAGGATTAAATTATAATGTTATTTCTGATGCTGCTTCATTAGATTTACATAGAGCTATAAAAGAATTCTTACCAGAATTATTACCAGGTTTAGATGATAAGTCTTTAAAGCAAATGTCATTAGGGTTAGCCCATTCTATTGGTCGTCACAAGTTGAAGTTCTCCGCTGATAAGGTTGATACTATGATTGTCCAAGCAATTGCATTATTAGATGACTTAGACAAAGAATTAAATACTTATGCCATGAGATGTAAAGAATGGTATGGATGGCATTTCCCTGAATTAGCTAAGATGATTGTTGACTCAGTTGCTTATGCCAGAATCATTTTGACTATGGGTGTTAGATCAAATGCTTCAGAAACAGATTTATCAGAAATTTTACCAGAAGAAATCGAAGAACAAGTTAAATCAGCTGCTGAAGTTTCAATGGGTACTGAAATTACTGATATTGATTTAGAAAATATCAGAGCATTGGCTGAACAAATTGTTGGATTTTCTTCATACAGAGAACAATTATCAAATTATTTATCATCAAGAATGAAGTCAATTGCACCAAATTTAACTGCATTAGTTGGTGAATTAGTCGGTGCAAGATTAATTGCTCATGCTGGATCTTTAACTTCTTTAGCAAAGGCTCCTGCTTCAACCATTCAAATCTTGGGAGCTGAAAAGGCATTATTTAGAGCTTTGAAGACCAAACATGATACTCCAAAGTATGGCTTGTTATACCACGCATCATTAGTTGGACAAGCATCTGGTAAGAATAAGGGTAAGATTGCAAGAGTTTTAGCCGCAAAAGCTGCTGTTGCTTTAAGATATGATTCATTAGCTGAAGACCGTGATGATTCAGGAGATTTTGGATTAACTGTAAGAGCTAAAGTTGAATCAAGATTAAGTGCTTTAGAAGGACGTGATATGAGAACTACTTCTAAGATTGTAAGAGAACAACCAAAGGTTGAAATTTCTGAAGCTAGAGCATATAATGCTGATGCCGATGCTCCAGTAGTAGATTCTGGTGACGTTGATTCAGATGATGAATCTGAAGCAGAAGTTGAAGAACCAAAGAAAGAGAAAAAGGATAAGAAAGAAAAGAAAGATAAAAAGGTAAGGAAAGAAAAGAAGGACAAAAAGAGAAAGAGAGAAGAAGATGACGACGAAGAAGAAGAAGAAGAAGTAAAACCTAAGAAGGAAAAGAAAGAAAAGAAAGAAAAGAAGGAAAAGAAAGAAAAGAAAGAAAAGAAAGAAAAGAAGAGTAAGAAATAGATTTATCTACTACAATCTAGTAGGGATTTTATTTTCTGAATGAGAAACAGAATAGAAGAAGCAAAAAGAAGGAAAAAAAAAGAGACGTTAAACACTCTTGAGAACTTCAATCAATCCACTAGATCCTTTTGATTATTTTGCATATTATCCCATTTACATAAAGTTGTTTTTCTTGAACTTTCCACTTATTGTTTTTATCTATTTGTTTGTTGTTCGTGTTAGGCACTTTTCCTTGTTTTACTGTTCTATAGTGTGGTCTCTGGCCGTTGTTTAATATATATCAATTTGTTAAAAACTTCGTAAAAACTGTTTTGTCAATGTAAAAAAAGGAGTGTGGAGATGTGCCGATCACATGAGATAGCAATATATATATATACTAGTTCAGCTTATGAATGATTAAGCAACGTGGGAAAAAGAATCTGGAGTTGGGTTCGCAGGCATCTATTAGTATTAAATAAAATTGGTGGTTCCAGCTAAAACTAGAGTTGTGGTAGCTGAAAATCAACCAATTTTTGTTAACAACTGAATATTTTTGGTTGAAATATCCCAGTCGCAGATATTTCCATCTGATCTTTTTCTGTTGTGTTTATTCTCCAATGTCTGCCCCTTGCAACTGCTCAAAGGAACGTTCAGGTTCTCATTCTTCATACATTGATGAATTTATATCTGACGATCCAAATCATCCAGCTCGTTTAATATGTGAATTATGTCGCTTATTCTATGACAATAACTGGGTAACTGGTACCGGTGGAGGGATCTCAATTAGAGATGTGAAAGGTAAAAACCCAAATTTGGTATATATTGCCCCATCAGGTATCCAAAAGGAAAGATTACAACCATGGGAAATGTTTGTTGCAGAACTTCCACAAGAAAAACTTTTACGTACTCCTAACGATTGTCCTCCAGAATTGACAAAATCTTATAAATATAAACCTTCGGCTTGCACTCCTTTATTCATGAGTTGTTATTCAATTAGAGATGCCGGTGCTTGTATTCATACTCATTCTCAAAATGCAGTTATGTGTACATTACTTTGGGACGATAAAGTTGAATTCGAAATATCTCATATTGAACAAATAAAGGCTTTGCCAAAGTTGGAATTCAATGAATCTACTGGCAAAGTTGAAAAAATTGGTCTGATGGAATATTTTGATAAACTTATCATTCCAATTATAGAGAATACCCCTCATGAAGAAGACTTGGCAGAAACTCTTCAAGAAGCTATTAAGGAATACCCAGGTACCACTGCTGTTCTTGTGAGAAGACATGGGATTTATGTGTGGGGTGAAGATGTATGGAAAGCAAAAGTTTATAATGAAGCCATTGATTATTTGCTCGAATTGGCAGTCAAAATGAAACAAGCTGGAATTGCTACTGTGAAAAAGTAAAACTAGTGGATTAGGATTGGTTTTTCTTTTGATATAAATGAAAAATTGGAAACAAAGAGTTGAAGAGTAAGCTGAAAAGGAATAAATATGAATATACGTTTACACTCGAATAACCGAATTTCTTAAAATTAAAATAATATATTCATCATTATATTTTGTTCTATAGTACATTAGTAGGGATGTTTTGCGATTTCAACATTCAATCAACTGTTTAAATTTTAGCAATTTAGTGTAAGATTTGAATAATTAAAGAACACGAAAAACACGAAAAACGCCCTCTGAACACCACAACATCAAGATATTCCCAAGGCAGATACTTATTCTCTCAAACAATTGAATTTATATGATTGCTGTAAAACATTAGTAGACTTCCTTTAAATAATCTCAACAACTCTCCTTATTCCTCATAGTGGATTCTTGGTACCTTTTAGTTCTTCTCCATGTACCTTCAGCCAATCAATTACCGATTCTTCATCGACATCCCCTATGCAAACTATATTCCCTCCTCTTATTAAATATAATCCTAACGGAATCTCTTGGTTCTCGTCTTCCTCACCTGGATATACTATTCGTTCAATACAATCTGACACAATTATGTTGGTGGAATTATCAAACCCTTGGAGTAATCCTTCAAATAGTCTAGCATCTGTTGATATGATTCTTACCTTTTCTAAAGTTGGTTAGTATATCTTGGGAAGCAAAACAGATTCAGAATCTTTTTGAAATTCCATTTCAATTTAGTTCATCTTGAGCAACCTAAGTTTACATACTCTGGAGAAATTCCTTAAGACTTGACATTGGTGTATCCACAACTAAAAGGTGTAAAGCTCCAAATTATAACTTTCAATTCTTGTTCGATACTTTTTGATATTTTGTGTAACCGATCCAAAATGCTGCAAAAAACAAGAAACAGTGCACCTCTACAAAGAAGAACTTAACCAAAAAGAACACTCCCACTGTGAGAGCTCAACATTTTGATTATCTAGAAGAGATTGGAATAGCATAGTTCTGATTAAGGAATAGCACTGTTAGAATTTCCAAAGTCTTGCCACTTAGTTAAAGCTACAGCAAATTATAACGTTACAGCTGAGAAAAGGATAACATCTTGAAAATGAACAATTCTCAAGCTGCTACCGACATTTCAGATACTGAAGAGTCAAAGAATCACAACGACAAAAAATTCTTAATAACTTGGGCTACAAGACTAGAAATGGAGCTTTTATCATTCAAAGCTAATATTTTGGATGCTTTAGAGGACCGGAGTTTGGCAGCCAACAGATCTCCAGTGAATGTAAATCTTCAACAGTTGCACAAGAAATATGATAAATTGAACAACAATATTGAGCTTTTGATAAAACAGGTTAATAAAATGGAAAAGACATTCGACAAATGGGCAAATATAGACAAACATAACAACAAGTCTACTTCAATGCAATCTTCATTGCTGGAAGGAGACATAATGGCTCTGCTTTTAAATCTAACTAAATCATTAAAACTGCCAATTGACAACCAAGTCCAGAATTTGCAGCAAGATATGGAAAAGGTGAAGCACCAACAAAAACAGTTGATGTTAGGAAAAGAGAAATTTGCAAATGATAATATTTTCAGTCAAATTAAACAAGATTTGCTGGGAGATATCGAAGATATAAAATATTTTTTGAAATTGTTATTACCAAGAGTAATTAACATTGAATATCAATGTAATATGGTAAATGCAAATACTGCCAATTCATTTAATTTAAGAGAGAGTAAATACAAATGTGCACCCATTACTGAGGATTCTCAGCTAGATTCGAAACCCTATCATGGTGGTCTAAATATGAATCACTCACAAAATTATTCACAATACTACCAATCTTCTCAATCAAATAAAAAGCGTCGCTTGCTAGAAACGGAAGACTTATGATGCAAGAATTAAAAATTGTTATGAATGTTTGCATAGCACCTCAACCAAACCAAATCAGCAGGTGTTGGAGGTTCCAGGCTTATGCAATGCATGGGGAATTGTATTTTTCAATTTCTTACGCGGTCACTTACCATTTGGAGACAGCTCGATTTTGGTGAGAAATGCCCAAATGGTTTTCAAAATTTGCCCATGGCAATACTGTTCAGATATGTACGGTGTTTTTTCAATAGTGACTCATTTACGTGCTATGGTCCTTTATAATCCATATTGAATCGCTTTTCACTGCTAGTTCCAGCTTTAAGAAACATTGCAAAAACTTCAATCAGCTTGAACATCATGTTGTGTGGTGCGTTTTTTTGTTAAGTTGAGATGATACCCATCTTTTCATTTCTTTTACCCTTTTGTTGTAGTATCTTTCTATATAGATATATATTCAGTTCACTTCTATTTAACTATTAAATATGACTGACGCTTGTGATTCATATTCTAATAGAGAACTATCTAAAACTCCTAGCTATACAAATTTTGAGAACATAAAAAGCAACTCTACCAATAATGACTCAAAAGGCATATGGAGTTCATTCAAAGATTCGTTTAAGCCAGCAGAAAATTCTACTGGTTTAACCAGTACTGAATCAAGAGACGATAATGTCTTGACTGAAGTTGAAAAAGCAGCCTTAAACTCGGCAAATTCCAAATTATCACGTTCATTGAAAACGAGACATTTGCAAATGATAGCAATAGGTTCATCAATAGGTACTGGGTTGTTTGTAGGATCTGGATCTGCCTTAAACACTGGAGGACCTGCTGGACTTGTCATTGCATGGGCAATAATGTCAACTGGTGTATTTTCAACAATGCAAGGGCTAGGCGAATTATCAGTCACCTTTCCCGTTAGTGGAGGATTCAATCTCTACGCAACAAGATTTATCGAACCAGCAGTTGGATTTGCAGTCGGTTGGAATTATTTCATGCAATTTTACGTTCTATTACCATTGGAACTTGTTGCTGGTTCAATATCGATAAAATATTGGAATGCCGAATTAAATCCTGCAATTTTCGTAGCAATTTTCTGGGTTGCAATTGTATTAGTAACTTTGTTGGGTGTAAGAGGATATGGAGAAGCAGAATTCATTTTTTCATTAATTAAAGTCGTTACAATAATTGGATTCATAATTTTGGGAGTTGTATTAATATGTGGAGGTGGGCCAAATAAGGAATTTGTCGGTGGCAGATATTGGCGTTCTCCGGGTCCATTTGCAAATGGATTCAAAGGAGTTTGTTCCGTTTTCATTACTGCTGCTTTCAGTTTTGGAGGTACAGAGATGGTTGGGTTGACAGCATCAGAATCCGAAGATCCAAGAAAAGCAATTCCAAAGGCTATAAAGGCAACATTTTGGAGAATTTGTATCTTCTACTTATTTTCCTTGACAATGATTGCAACACTAGTTCCTTGGGATGACAATAGATTACTTGGATCTTCTTCAGTTGATGCGACCGCTTCTCCATTTGTTCTTGCCATTGTAAATGGAGGAATCAAAGGATTACCCAGTGTTATCAATGCAGTAATTTTAATTGCCGTTTTATCAGTTGGTAATGCCTCAGTTTACGCAACTTCAAGATCGTTAAACTCTTTATCAGAGCAAGGAATGGCACCTAAGTGGGTTGGATATGTCGATAGGGCAGGTAGGCCATTGGCAGCAACCTTAATCACAAACATGTTTGGAATTTTTGCATTTATAGTTGCATCAGATAAGCAAGTCGAAGTGTTTAATTGGTTGCTTGCATTGTCTGGTTTAAGTTCTATTTTCACCTGGATTTCTATTAATTTGTGTCATTTACGGTTTAGAAGTGCTCTTAGTTATCAAAACAGATCAACTAAAGAATTAGCTTTTGTTTCTCAAGGTGGAATATACGGTTCATGGTATGCACTTTTCATCAATGTGTTAGTATTGATTGCTCAATTCTGGATTGGACTCTTTCCAATAGGTGAAAAGCCTAGTGCTTATAATTTTTTCTTAGCATACTTGGGATTCCCAGTTATATTAGTATCATGGTTATTTTATAAAGTCTGGAAAAAGGACTGGAAGTTATTCATACGAGCCAAAGATATTGATATTGATACCGGAAGAATAAACATAGACCATGATATACTTCAGCAAGAGTTAGTTGAAGAAGGGATAGCCCTTGCATCCAAGCCATTATGCTACAGAATTTTCAAAACTTGGTGTTAAATTCAAATATCTTTTTTTGTAAACTTATCCTGACTTTTATGTATCGGTTGACTTCATATAGTAAACAGAAATACCAGTTCCCTATATTATATCAGTACCTCAAAGTTTCCTTTCCTCTGATAGTTTGATTCTCAAATTATGGCCATTTTCCTTCACAATCCCATCTTCACTCATCTTCTGGTAGTAAAGTTCATACATAGGGATATATCTATCTACGAAATGAATTACCTGTTCATCAGTCATTCCTGAACCAAATCTCTTTATCATATTGTGTTCTTGTTCAAGTCTCCACTTATAAACGTTATGAAAGTCAGATTCAATAAATATGAAATAATTAAAAAAGTCCCATACTTTGGTATAATCTTTTAGTTTCATATTAATATCTTCTATTTGATACAATCTATGCTTTTGAAGACACAGATTATCAGTATCTGAAGTTAAATACTTGATTCTTAATTGATCAAAATCAAGTGGCATAAACCCATTAAACCATCCTTCAAAGATCACTACATCTGGAGTCCTTTCAACAACAAACGATGACACTCGATCTCCTTCACCATGAAATTGTCCCTTATCATATATTGGAATCGTGGCCGGTTTACCATCAATTAAATCTTGCATAATTTTGATCCCCAAATCGATGTCATGAGTTCCTGGTAATCCTCTTCCTTGTAGTAATACATTTTCGTCTTGTATAGCTTTTTGAGTGAGTGCTTGTTGATGATCATGGGTGAGATACATATCATCCATGGAAAACTTGACAAATTTGAGTTCAGTGTACTTGCGTATGAGTTCGTTGCCAAGATGTTCTGACAAATAAGTCTTTCCTGATCCTTGTGGTCCGCTAATACCAACAATTATGGGTCTTGCGGAATCCAAGGTTGAACTGTTGTCTATTATATTGGAAACAAATTCTAGTGACTTGGATAATGCTGTCATGACTTTTCTCAACCGATTGGTCTTTTTAGTTACCTTCAGCGATTAAAAAAGGCAATATACACCAAGTTATAGTTAAGATCTAATGGTGGGGTATATGAATATATTGACTGAAAGTCGCAGACTCTCTCATTTGTATAAGCCGTTGCGGCCCTTAATATGCAAAATGGAGGTTAAGTCACTACTAAAGTGGTACAGTAATATGCATTAAAATGCTACTGCAACTTCCACGACAACGACCAGTACTACTGCCATCACTCTTACCACTACTCCTACTCCTACTACTCCTACTCCTACTACTCCTACTACTCCTACTACTCCTACTCCTACTACTCCTACTACTCTTACTACTACTACTACTACTACTACTACTACTACTACTACTACTACTACTACAACTAGTCATAAGGTTATTCCTGTTCTTTGCATTTGATTAAGTTCTATATATAATTGTGCTTTTCTCAGATATCAAATAGCCTTGACTTCCTTCAACTTAGAGATCAATTCATCAACGGAGTTGACTTTTATACCCGCTTGTCTGCTTGGAGGTTCCTCTACTTTTATAGTCTCCAATCTGTTAGATAATTCAACTTGTAAATCAGTAGCCTTTAATTTTTCTAATGGTTTCTTCTTAGCTTTCATAATATTAGGCAAAGAAGCATAACGAGGTTCATTTAATCTCAAATCGGTAGTAATAATCATTGGCAAAGTAGCACTTAAAGTATCCGCACCTCCATCGACCTCTCTAGTAACAATAACTTTATCACCTTCAATTTCTATTTTCGAAGCATTTGTAGCCTGTGGCCAATTTAACAATCCTGCAAGCATCTGACCGGTTTGGTTTGCATCATCATCAATTGCTTGTTTCCCCAATATAACCAAATTAGAATTTTCCTTCTCAACGACTTTTTTCAATAGTTTAGCTAAATTTAAAGGTTCAACGACGTCTTCTCCTACGTCAATCAAAGTAGAAGTATCAGCACCTTTGGCTAGAGCTGTTCTTAATACATCCTGGGCCTTGGTTGGTCCAATAGATACTGCATGGATTTGTTCAACAAGGTCCTTATTTGCTTCTCTTATTTTAAGGGATTCTTCTAAAGCGATATCACAAAATGGGTTGATACTAAATTTTACTCCTTTGGTCTCAACCCCAGTTTGAGCTTTATTAATTCTAGGCTTGATAGCAAAATCAATTACCCTTTTAATTGGTACCAATATCCTTAACTTAGACATAGTTGTTTAGTTTCTGGAAAAAAAAAAACACAATGTATATTGATGATCCTTGAGGACGTTGTTAAATAGGTTGTAGTCATAGTTAATGTGGAGCTGAAGTAGCGTATATGCAGAATCCACTATGAAATTTTCTACCAATGCTTATACGAGTCTCGGGTTCAGCATTTGTTCCCGAATTCCTATTATTACAACTGGTAATATTCGAAATTGCTGCCATGCACTACATACACTGACGATTCACTTCTGATTCATTTCAGAATCGCTAAAGATTCACTACAACTTCAGCAGGTTGACGAATCGTATATTCATCTAAGAAAAATTGCTTCTTGACCTTGCTTTCATCTTCTCTATTCTTGCTTTTAATTGGTTTGTAACTTCAGCAGCTCTCTTCCAACTATCATCATTACTATTGATATCCATCGTTTCTTTGTTCAAATGAGATGTATAATTATTTGAATTTTCGGCAGATTTTTGAGGACTGGAGAATCTATTTGGAGTAGTGTTGAACGCTGAAATAATCCTATCGTTTGTAATACTGTCTTGAAACTCAGGATCAATTGAAAGTCTTTTGACTCTTGAACTAAGCTCTCCTGATGTAATTCTAGTATTGATTATCTCTGTACCTGCTTGATACGAGTGACGCTTCAAAATGTTGGTAGATAAACTCTCCAAATCATTCGAAACATTAAGATTATTATTCGAAGTTGAAGGTCTCTGTGATGCCAATTGGATGGTTTCCTGTTGTTGTTTTAATTTCATCATTTCAATTGTCTGCTCTAAGTCTCTTATTTTCAACTTTGAACTTTCCAAATCACTACTGATTCTAAGCAACTGAGTATCCTTCTGTTTGACGCTAACCAATGTACTATTGTAATCATTAACAAGATCTTCGTTCCTTTTCTGCAAGGTAGAAACTTCGTTTAGAAATTGTTGACGATCTTCTTCAAATTTTCTACGTAATTCTTGAAGTTGTGTTTGATCTGTATTCCATTTCTGGAATTGTTCTCGCAAGGTTTTCAATTCTTCTCTTTCGGATGAACTCAAGCTTCCATTTTCTCCTGATACGCTTGGGCTGGGCCTTCCGAGAAGTCCTCTACCAAGAGGATTTCTTAAGGAGTCACCTTCATCTCTTTTCACTGGTGAAGTAGCTCCTCTCTTCGATGGTAATAAAGTTGTATTTGTAGTGGGAATCAGGGATTTTGGCTTCTTTAATGTTGTTGATGCAGATGGTAAGCTCAATTTCTTAGACACTGAAGACAAACCACTCGTAGATATATTGGCAGAAGGAGCACTTCGTATGGGTCTTGTAGCAGAACTTGCAATAGAAGATCTTTTATTAGTTGCAATTGAATTCAAATGAGAAGATTGTGTTGAAGCTACCAGTCTAGCCCCGTTGGTGGGCTTATTGTTAATCTGCGCCTTCACAGTAACGGTTTCGTAAAAACTCATTACTTTTGATTTCCTATTATCATCAACTTTTTCTAAAAATGAATTCAATTCTCGTACTCCGGTTATTTTCATTAATGTACCAATCATCTCTGTAGAGGCATGCCTTACTGGTTCTTGTGAGTCACTCAATAATTTTACTCCAATTTCCATTATAGTATCGATTTCAGAGGAATTTGGAGGTACACTGGTTTCCGCAAGACATCTTTGCAAATAATTAGTTGTCGCTATTTTAACTTGTGGCATCTTATGTTTCATCCCGTTAATAGTGTCCTCTAAAATATCGCTTAGAGAGGATGATTTAAAAATGGCATCCAAGGCATTGGACAAAGCGTCTGCTACGGAAGCCTTCTTCTCTTTGGTTCTCTCTAACATTGGAGATAATATGTAATGCTGATATCTGTGGAAGTGAGTCTGAAGCCCTTTTGCTAAAAATTCAGTACAATTTGCTGCTAATTGAACCACCTGAATATTTGCATCCTTCATGCATTTGGCAAATATTCTTACTAGCTCAGAATAGTCGTCTTTAGGTTGTAGCTTAATTCCTTTCTCAAGAACGGCATGAACTTCATCCAAGACTTCCTTACGATCTTTCCATTTGGTAGAGGATATTCTTGAGTTTAAATCCAAGGGTAATTTGGATAACACTTCAACTGGATCCATCATATCATAAGGATTAAAATCTGGGATTTTCAAAGATGAGTTTGAATGCAAGTTACTATTGTCATTGACATCTGTCATTTCAACATCTCCATCTTCAAGATTACAAAGTCTTTCCTCAGCAGCAGCAGCCTCAGCAGCAGCTCTCTCTTCTTCTTCGATTGTTCTACGCTCAATTTCTTCTTGCTGCTTTCTAGTATATCTTAGCTGAATGGGAGGTTCGTCCTTGACTCCGTCAAATGCTTCTGTGAGATCTTTCTGCTGAACTGGCTTCAAATCCGAAAATAAAAACGACACAAGAGAATCCTTCATCCATTTATATAATTCCAATGTAAGCTTAGTGGTGTCAGCTCTAACATTTTTATCAGCATGTGCAAATAATTTTGCAAGATGCGGAATAATTAGCTTCGGAGAAACAATTTGACAACCAAAATTTGCAACTATTATTGAGAGAGCATTGACACAACCTGCAACTAATTTTGGTAACCGATTACCGACAAAACTCAAAATGTCTTCAACAATGCTATCTACATCGCTTGAAATTTCAACAAATGATAGCAAACATGATATTGCTTTGTCTTTTGTACCTGCTCTTGAAGAAGATAAACCTTTCTCACACAATGACAATACAACACCAGCAGATCTCAAGTTTTTCACGTTTTGTGGAGTTCCTCCAAACTCAAGAAACTTCAATAAAGCCTGAATACCTGCTTCTTGAGCTACTACATTGTTGTCAGTTACTATCTTCTTGAATTCTGATGGTTGACTGTTAAACCTACTGAAGCATTGATCATTTTCATTACGCGAACTTTCAAATTGCCTTGATAGCTCCTCATAGGCTTCAAGTCTCGCCTTCCACACTTTGTGAGAAAGACGATCTTCAAGAGGTAATGAAGTATAATCAACTTCTTCTGCCATTGAATTACGTATGTAAGACTTGTTTGAACTGTTAATTGGTTGTATAAACGTCAGAACTTGCTTAGCTTTGATTCAATTTTTGATCAGTCTTTTGTTTACAAAACAAACAACTGGAATGCGCACTACTTCCATAGACGATTTGCACTTGAGTAACAAAGCTCATCAATAATGGGATACAAGATACTTTGGAGTAGATTCATAAGAGTTTAAATAAGAGTTGGAAGTAAGAGTTGGAAATAAGAGTTAATATCGTAGTTGGAGTAGAATCTGTTGGGGTTGCATCTACTTTATACATCATGATTGAGTGTTGTTCCCCATAAAGCTCTGCAATTCTTCCTTCCTTTGTCTTCTACATCTATCAATTAATTAATTTTTCATGTATAAAAATGCGAGGTAGGATCTATTTAAATTTAAGTACAATCTTTCATTGATCAGTGATGAACTGGCTCACAAAAGATCTTACAAAGATCTTTTTAAGCAGTCATGAAGCTATTTCAGATGCAAACTTAAATATACATATGTGCATGGATTATTTTCATTTCATTCACATACTTCTATATCCAAGGTCTATTGTACACTATGGCGAGTTGATATTCTTTTATTCATTTTTTTGATTTTTTTTCAATTATTCCATTATTTTATCCTTCCATTGTTTCTTGTTTGATATTTCATAGGTTTTCAGTTTGGAATCTACTCTATTTGTTTAGCGTATTTGGCCTTGATTTCTTCGTATGGTTTCAAATTATCGAAACCCCATTCTTCTTCACCTGGTCTAGTTTCATAATATTTTTGAATATTAACTCCATGATATGGATGATTTACAAAATTAAACCATGGTATAAATGCTAAAGTTGCAACTGAATTTTGAGAATTTCTATTTGCAACATCCTTTAATCTATCATCCAAAACTGATTCATTTTCACGATATGGTAATTTACCTTCAGATAACAGTTTTTTAATTTCATATCTATCCAATTTAACTTCCCTAGCATTTTCTTTCCATCCAAGGAATCTTTGAGAAGATCTAATATAAGCTAAAAGGAAACCTCCAGTAAATCCTAAAAATGTAGCAAACCTCAATGCTCCACCTGGGATTTTAGCTGGTGCTTTATAAGCACCAGATCTAGATTCTAATCTTTCTAATCCCAAAAGTGCAAATGGGAATGCTAATGTTGATGCTCCCCATGCTCCATAATCTGATAATCTAAAATATCCAACTACTCTATTAAAATGAGGATCCAGATCAATAAGCTCGAATTCGGTAGGAGCTGATGGGCCCCTTACTGGAATACTATTGGCAGTATAAGACATGAATCAAATTAATTTATATTAATCTTAAAGATTGATAATTGGTAACTTCTAACTATCTTAGATTTAATGTTCTTCCTGCTGTGTACAAGCACATAGTTAGTGAATTAACAAAATTTGATTGGAGCGTAAGTCGTGCGAAACATCGATTAAATGTTACCCGGAGCTGATTTTCAAAATTCAAGTGTCCTGCAGCCAAGCTCAACCAGAGTTGCAGAAGTGCCGTTCTGGCAGCATGCGCCTGGAAAGTATATGCACTACTGTGGAGCCGACTCGGTGCAATCATATCTTGGATTCTTAACTTATTAAACTGTTAAATGAGTTACTAGTATATATATATATATCGTTTGAAAACGAAAAAGACACATAAGAAACAAGTTCATACATCAATTGTTTTAGGAATTAAACCGTGACTTGAAAAACCAAAAAATACAAACATTTGTCATTAAGGATATCCACAAGTCATTGCATCTTAGCTCTGGCTCTGGCTGAGATAGGTCGTTATCATTTGCCATCATAAATTTGATTTGAAAGACAGCACCCCCTATTACAATAAATTTACAGATTTATCTGATTATCAAATCATAACACACTGACTGCCAATATCAATTGAGTGTATTAAGTAATCAGTCATGCCTATACATTTGGAGGATGAAGTTAGTATCCCTGATCTTGAATCGATAGGTTACTCTCGTTTGGGATCAAATAATACATTTACAAGAATAGTTAATTGTATTAGAATATATAATATTCCAGCACTAAATTTTATAATTATTGGAATCTTGGGAACTTTTCTCATTAAACTTACAACCAAATACACTTTATTATATATGAAAAGTTCTCTTTTCACTATAATTGTCACCAATCTAGTGTTATACGGAATATCGGAAACGCTTGCACAATCTATAAAATTTTATAATAAAACCAGGCCATTGGTGAGTTTTGATTTGCATGAAACCGACCATATTGGAATAAGTTTCAATTCGAATGATATTCTGGTGCCAGCAAATACCAATAACTCAAATTCCAACAATTTGAATGATTTATCAAATTATGAATATGATAGTGACGATGAAGGAGTTGAAAGATTCATTGAATATATTCAAGAGGATCCCGATTCAATGAGTGACCAAGGAATTACTTCTTTGAATCTGCCATTTCCAATAACAAGACCATATGTGCCGTTATCATACTTTAAATTCAATACTTTAGCTGGATTCATGTGTTGGGGCTTTATCATGTCTTTTGCTCAATGTTGGTGGTATAAATTCTTGCAGATATATTCAAAAGACCCAAGATTTGTTGAAGTCCTAAGAAAAGTATTAACTGATCAATTGTGCTTCTCTCCAGTTTCTTTATTTTGCTTCTTCACTTACGGTACGATTGTATTAGAGAGTGGAACTTGGGAAGATGCAAAGAGGAAATTATCCAGAGTTTATTTGAAGACTTTATTAATAAATTATTCAGTTTGGGTCCCAATACAGTTTCTCAATTTTTTGCTTGTGTCAAGAGATTTTCAAGTACCATTTAGTTCATCAGTGTCTGTCTTATGGAATTGTTTCTTATCAATTAGAAACTCCCAACATTAGTAATTTGAAGAGAGCACCAACAAATCATATATAGAGTTTTACTTTAGTAAATATCTAAGCAATAGAGAATATCAATAGTGAATTATATGAATCAATTAAATAGTGAATGCAAAATAGTAACAACAAAACAGCAGGTGCTGACTACACTTATAACCAATATGGATCATATTATCAAACATCTCATGAATTATGTGCTTCCTATAAGTACATTCCAGAGTTCGAATAACTATCAAACTTTCTAACTGCCTTACTAACCTTTTGTAAGTAAACCTCTTTTATAGCCGGATCACTGGTTAAAAAGTCCGTAATCACATAAGTGGCATCAACAAGTGCATCACTATCTAATTTTTCAAATCCCGGTTGTCCATCGGCATTCATTGTTAAAGATATCAACTTTGAATTATTAAATAGATTCAATACAGAATTGAAAGAAGCGGCAATTCCAGTGATAAAATGAGGAGGCTTTAAATATGGAACTTGGGTATAAGAAATTGGAATATCTTTGAATTTAAAATCATTGTTAAGCTCAAGTTTGCTAATTGATTGTCCGTTATTCAAAGTACATGGAGACAAAGTTATCCAAGACTTGTTAACTTTTGAATTGAACTGCTTAATGATTTTATCAGCAAGCATATTATTGGCTACTATATTAATAAAGTGAGGAACAATTATAAATAAATTATTATTTTGAAACAATATTATGGGAATGGTTACTTGAGAATATTTGGAATTGGATTCAGTTATTATAGCCTTGTAAAGCTGTTCATATTCATCATATTCATCATCTTTTCCATTGTTGTTATCTTGATCTTGTGGTTCCAGGTGGTAATATATCTTAATAGTTCCTACTTGCCTTCCTGCAAACGACTCAGCTATTGTTTTAGTGGTGTGTGGTGAAATAATGAAATAATCAATCAAAGGTATATCCAGATCTAATTGAACTTCAATAATAGGAATTCTCGGCTTGGATTCTGATTCTTCTTCAATTGCATGACGAGGAGTTGGCAAGTCATTCCAAGGTTTAATCTAAAGTTAGTAAGAATGATTTAAGGTAGATGTATAGTAATCAGATAGTTGGACACTTGACCTCAAAGAATATACTTGGTGGAAAAAGGAAATGGCTTAGAACAAGACCAGTCCACATCGAACCTCGAGAATTAAACCAAAAAAACCAAACAAACTCAACTTACAAGCATGATAAATTTCAAGTAAAGAAATAATTAAGATACAGGTTAGAAACTTTACTGCAATCGTTCTTTCACTTGAAGTGATAAACTGGATATATTGAACCAGATATGACTTTATTGCCATCGAGTGTCGCAGACCTGCTGCTGTTTGCAGCTCAGGTCGAGTCCTGCATCCACCGCAGTTTCAACTCATCTGACTTTCATTTGCTAAACTGTTGCGTCGTTTATTTGGCATGGAATAAGAAATCGTAAGGTTACAATTGCGATCACGGACAGACAGAACAGTTGATCTTAAGAGATAGTTGTATACGATTTCAGATTTATGTGTAGAATCTGAATTAGTCACTGTTCTAGAGTTGTCACCATATTTCATTTCAAGTCTCTTTTTTCGATCAAATAAACCGGTCAATATGTGGAGATCACCTATAAGATACATTAGACAGAATGGATGTAGATTCTATCACTCAATTGATCATCCGACTTCAAACCAAATCATCAATCCAAGTTTAATCGAATCCAAAATCTTGACTTCATCCTTAAAATACATTCCTGAATATGGATTCAGCAAGCATTGTATCAATGAAGCTATTCAAGAATTAAAGTATCCTGATTCAATCCAAGCAGTATTGACTAGTTCACCAACTGGTAATTCATTGGAATTCCAGTTGACTTTATTTTGGCTCAAGTATCAGAGACAGAATTTAGAGAAACTTGTACTGGATCCAAACAATGAATTTCATAAAATTACTGATGAATATGATAGAGTTTCTTACTTAATTAAGCAGAGATTGGCGTACAATGAACCAATAATAAGCAAATTATCGACTGGTTTATCTCAATTGTCACTTCCTTATAACGTTCCTCAGTCCCTTGAAGAATTACATAACTTGAGTGATGATATTGCATATTATGCTGGTGATTTATCTAATGATTTTGCTTGGTATACCAAAAGATCTGGATTCTCTTCAATTTATGTAGCGTCTGAATTATACATGATTCAGGATACTAGTGAAGGTTTTAGAAATACCAAGAACTTTGTGGATGAGAGAGTAAGGTCATTGAATAATTTGGGTGGGGTGTATAATGATATAGAGCAATGGGGTGTCTTTAACGCAGTTGGTTTACTCAATCTTGTTAGAAGTCAATTGTTAAGAAGTTAGTGACCCTGACAGTTGAAGAAACATCTTTTGAATTGATCTCATCTGCTATAGTATATGGACTTCATTCACAGGAAGTTTCTGAGGCTTTGATATGTTGAGGTTGTACTTATGAAATATGAAATATTGTATATATATATACTGAAAATTTTGAATCCAAGTAAATAGAAAATATCGAAAAAATAATTTGATTGAGAAGTAGATTAAGAGGTAGATTAAGAGTTCACAGTTAAGTATGAAGAATAAGTATTACCATATACTTATGGAAATTTTGAGTTACTTCGCTGTCACTTCACAGTAACTCCACTTTATCTCTGAAGAAATGCGATCTCTACTTGAAGTATTATTTGAATCATTACAATACTCTCTAATCTAACCATTAGAAACCAGATCTGATTAAATCTTTATTTTTGGATATATAAATTAAACATGTACATATACTCAAATATGCATAAAATATACTTATTATTCATGAATCTTTATTTATTCTTGTTTACCAATCATTGTCCCATTCTTGACCTTATCTCAAAGAGCCTTTCCCTAGTAACTTCCAAATTCTTCTCTTCTTCAGCTATCTTATTCTCAACACGCTTTATTTCTGTTTCAATAAATTCCAATCTCTTTGTTACATTCAATTTGGCCTCGCCGTATTCCTGAGGAAATAACACTGGTCCTGTAAGCTTATATATCTTTGATGTTTCATTTAGATGCCCAAATTCTTCCAATACAATCTTATTTTCCTGAAGTTGAGTTTCCAATTGTGATCTGGCTGACATAAACTCGTTGAGGGTATTGTTTTGATTGGTCCATTGCATAGACACCTGTTCAAGTTGTGCTTGGTCGGACATCTTATTTGTATTGGTGTTGTAGTGATACAGAGATTAGAGGAGATTCTGTTTTTTCATTGATGCTGTGATAAATTTGACCAAATTGAATTTTCGCGGACTCCATAAAGAAGTTGAGTTAGAGTGAAGAAGAGAATGAATAAGAGAATATCAGTGACATTCATGTTTTTACATGATTTTACATTAGATTACAAGTCTTTGGAGTACCACTAACAAACCAAAGACTAGACTCTATACTAGTTATAAAAAATATCTTTTTTTCATTTTAGTTCACGACCATTACGAACAATATGAAGAGATAAAATATGCAAAACCAAAACCAAGAGATCCAATTATCTAACTAATACAAACCAACCAAAACTACCCAACAAGGTATTCAAGCTGATTTACAACTAGCTCACTAACAACCCAAACAATGCTATAAGCCAAAGCACTTTCCTTTCTGATTTAACAAAGAAATGCTTATATGAGGAAAATCGATGCAATTTATAAGACAGGAACTGTGTTATTCACAACCAATCAGTATTCCACATTAGTAGACCTTAAGCATTTAACACCGTATCTCATCTTAGTATCTAGTAGAATACATCCAAATAAAATGGTTACGTTGGAAAAAGACTATCATCATCCTCGTCCACCACAATATCTGTCACTTGAACTCTATATCTTCGGTTTACTGAGTCTCCTCCATAGCCATTATATTCATCATCATCATTGTCGTCGTACTCATCATTGTCATCGTCCTCATCCTCGTCTTCATCAACATCAACATCATCGTCGTCGTGATGATCTTCTTCACTAACCTCGTCACCTTCTTCATCTTCATCTTCATTTACATCATTGATAATATCTTCATCGTCATCCTCTAGATCTTCGTCACCATCACCATCGCTTTCTTCGTCTTCACCTGCAAGTGAATTCATGCGCATATCTTCATCTAGTTCGTTGTCTTCTTCAATATCTTCATCACCACCGCCAACTCCAAATCCATTAGATTTCTTCAGAATGAAACCAATATCATGGTCATTGTCGTCTATTATAGCGGAATCGTTTGTGGAACTTAAAAACGAAGGTCTCGTTCCAAGATATGAGGTATGCCTTCTCCTTGAGATTCTATTACTATCTACTTGAGAAGAAAGTGAAATGCACAGATTTAAAGATGATCCTGAACCAGATCTTGATCCGAGATTAGCCACCTTAACTTTCAATTTAGAGCTACCGCTATTGGTATGACTAAAGCTTAGTGCTCTATGTTTTTTTTCATTCGCTAATGATCTCAGCTGTTGATATGGAGATGCAAATAAATCTTGATTGAAAATAAACCCTTGACATTCTTTAAGCGAGATAATGTGATAACTTGAAGATTGCGAATAGTAAGAGGGTGATTCGTATACTGAGAACTCTTCATGTTCAATCATAGCTGGAGACAAAAATGAATTTCTTCTGAACCATGGAGAGCTTGTGGAACAAAATGATGAGTTCCTTCTCTTTACTGGTTCTCCTTGTTTTAACGGAGTTTGAGATAACAGTAATCTTATGTTTGGGAGTGACTCCTTCTTTTCCTTGCTATTGGTTGCTGATTCGGTTCTCCCTGAATCTCTTGAAGAAAAAGAATAGCGATTGAAATTATCGACCATGATAATTGCAATTCTTAAAGCTCTAAATTCCAGGTATTAAAGTGGTTAAAAAGTCGTCCTTTGATTGAAAATATAGTCCTGATCTAGTCACTACCTTATGGTTACAAGGAGATTTTGTTGGTATGATGATAAGCAGGGGACTGTACCTAATCCACACAGTAAAGTAGTGGTCGTGTGGGTTTCAAGAACACCTAGAACTTCTGTTAGTCAGGTATTATGCAGTATTTCCGGAACGATTAAGCACTAACTGCGGTGAGCTTTGCTGCATTTTGTGGGCTGAACTGTAGCGGCTTTTGCCGTCGGGAGAGGGAAACTGGTGACCAGGTAGCAATAATGCCATGTTGAGGAAAATAAGGATTTTGGTATGTAGAGTTAATTGAGGATATTTTCATGCTGAGTCAATTGAGAGGTATAGCATTGCTAAGGATTTGAGCAATATAACATGCTGAGACTCCCAGAATTTACCATGCTGAGACTTTGAAAGATATATCATGCTGAGGATTGGATTCTCACTAATCTTAACTGGCGTTTTTGCGTAGATCTTCTAAAAGCTTAACAAAATTGACTGTGTTACCTAGATTCGTAAGAATAGCACTCAGTGAATTCAACATGTCTACAGTTTCCTTTACTTTTAATCTCAGTAAATTTGAAAATTCATATTTATTAAAAATATATGTAATGCGTATTTACAGAACAGCAATCTAGAGAGTCCCAACTAAGTGAATTTGAAAAGAAAAAAATAATTATTTGGAACAATCATATTCGCTGTAATTATGCTAAATTGTAAAAACTTCTAAGGCGTTAATGTAAATGATAAACGACAAACTTTACTGATATCAAAGTACTTTTGTAAATTTAAGAAATTTCTTTCCACCCCCTGCCTTGTTTGAACCTATTCATAACATAGGAAAGTCCTTCCCTTGAATTTACGATATTCTTGGAAAATTTATTACGACTCCATTCTTCAATTCTCTTTTTAAACCCAATTAAATTTGACGAGAATTTTACTTTACTAATCACATTTGTAGTTTCATCGTCACTACTTGAGTACTTCAAATATTCTTCAACTCTTATAAATTTTCTATGGTCAATGTTAGAAGTATAAGTATGCATGACTTTAGTTTTAGGATTGATTAAACTTTTCTCGATAATCCACGAATCCAAACTATTTCCAAGAAACGGTTTCATAAATGAAGGTAATCTACCTGTTTTAATTATAAATTTTGTAGTGTTTAGGCATCCATTTTCATCGACGTAAGATTCTAGTGTATCCTGACTCAAAACATGTTTAGCAAATGGGTTTGGGTACCTATTTAAGTAAGCAAATGTAACCGTTGAAAAGTCATGAGCAAACACATGAGATGTTTCAAATATTTGAACCATTGGAAAAGATGACTATTTTTAAATTGTACAAGTAGTTCTGAATCAGCCTATAATGTATGTATCAATATATATATGTGTGTGCATACATATATATATTCAAGAAATTTGCAATGGAAAATACAATATATTATGTGAGAGAAGCCGGCTTTCTCTTGTTATTTCTAATACTAAGGGATGTATTTATTAGAATGTAATAATTAATCAAACGATGAAAATTTAGGCAGTACTTGCTCATGAGAGGTAGTGTGCGTGCTTGAACAAGCTCCGTAGAAAGTCTGGGGTTCAATCTTCGAAAAGCAGCTGAGAGGGTGAGCAGTCGTTCCATGCAAGACGTTTATTTGGCACTGTCACCAAATAGATGGTTGAGGTTGCTATGATACTAAGCTTGAAAGATTTAGTGATCGTAAGGGAGTAGAGAAGTGGATTATTCTTTACCAACATATAATAGACAAGGAATACCGTATCCACATAGTCGTCAATGGTTGAAATGGTCTCAAATGGATTATAAGGGCATAACATCCACTGAGAGACATAACGTTACCCAGGCTTGATCACGTGCTAGTACTATTGTGACTTCCTGGATTAACTTGTCTCCTACTTTGTTAATCAAGAATATTAATAGCCTCCTTTGATCGCTGAACACACCCACTTCTCAAGTAATACTGATGATCACACCCATTCCTATGAATTTCAGTTTGAGATCCGTGTTTTCAATTTGTTGTTGTTGATGGAGTAGTATCAAGTGTTCTTAAACATTTTATATTGCTGCAACAGGTTCCGAGGCGGTCAATACAGCTTGAAATCAGGTCTATTGCCCAGAATAACAATTCAAGGTTCCCAGAAAATTTTGACGATTTCCTTGGCTGTTTTTTCTCTCTCAAGCTTGATCACTTAATTGCTATGGTTATCTTTTATGTTCAATCTATGCCAACTCTCTACTCCACTCTATTAATCCGATCTCGGTGGTGGACCGCGACTCTTCTCTAAGACATGAACCCTTCTGTCTCACCGATATGTCCGCTATTCTAAGCACAAAATCCCATCTGACCTGCTCGTGAGAATCTCGGACTTATCGCTCCCCTAGAGATATAAGACATCAAGAGATATCCTTTTCTTTTACAAATATTTGTTCCGTTTATTTTAACAAATAATATTTAGTATTAACAAATATTTAATTGTTTAAATTAATAATTACTTTCACTTTCTTAATATGACCGAAGCAGTTCAGGATAACGGTGCAACCACCAAATTAAGTCAACATGAAATAATTCCTTTAGCTTCTGATGTTGGAGCTCTTGGTAACAGAATAAATTTAGAAACACGTCAACTTCATAATAAAATTGATAAGATGATGACTTTAAAGCTTGCTTTGGCTCTCAGAGATCCTAAGATCTATCGTCAAGGACTTCAAAGTTTCTACCATGTGTTTGCTACCATTGAAAAATGTTTATACAGGGAGTTTGAAGCACAGAACGAATGGTCGGATATTCTAAAGAAGATTTGGAAACCTGAAATTGCAAGATCTGCAAAGGCAGAACAAGATTTATTGTTTTACTACGATGATGAAAAATCTAAATTTGTTGTGCCAAAAATGTCTGAGCAGATCAAATTTACTGAGCATATTGAAGAAGTCACTGCCGAAAAACCATACTTGTTGTTGGCATATATGCATGTTATGTATTTAGCATTATTTGCTGGTGGAAGAATCATGAGATCATCTATTTCAAAAGCTCTGGGTTTATTTCCTCAAAAGGATGGATTAAAACACGAAGATATTGTCAAAATGGGTACAAATTTCTTTACTTTTGATGTTGCAGATGAAGACTTGTTGAGAATTGTTTACAAAAGAGACTATGAAATCTTGACAAGAAATAACTTGACTGAAGAGCAAAAATTAGAAATTATTGAGGAATCAAAGTACATTTTCCAACAGAATGCTAATTGCGTATCTGAGCTCGAAAGGTACAATATTGGAAGGTTATCCAAAAAATGGAGTTATATAGCAATTACTAAAGGATACTATGTGATCATAGTATTACTTGTTTTCGCAATGTTATATTATACAAAAAGAACAATTATTAGTATAATATATTGATAAGGACTTAATTGGGGAGTAAAATCATATATAGGAATAAAAGGCAGGGTTACTAAATAATTTGTTGTAATTAAAGTTAAATTTTTCTTTTGTTAATGGTTATATTTTGCGAGCAGCAGCAGCAGTTGACCTCAAACGTCAAATTAGTGTCTGGATCAGTTCTGTTCCTAAAACCAATAAAACTAATTGGTCGATATCACTGTATACGTCTTGGTGGCTAAAATTAATTTTCCCAAATTTATGATCCATCAGTTCCTTCCAGGTTGTATTTAATCATCATATTCTTCTTGTTCTTGCTTGTACTTCTTAGCAAGCTCAGGATCTAACACATTGGTCACACCATCTGGATGATCGCGAACCCAATTTTCAATCCAGGATTGGATGCGATCAACATTTTCATCCATTTCCTCTGCACTGTTTGAGCTCAATTCAATCACTATTTCTGGGATATACGATTCAGTAGCATCTTGTAAAATGACATCCATGATTTCGCAATCTAAATTTTCTTGGATTTTATTATCTTTATAATTTCTTTTTTGTAATCTATCGTAAAGCAAGGATGTTTCTGTTCTTAACACTACTACCAAGTCAATCAATCTTTCTGGGAATATATCACAACAATGCCAATCCACGATAGCTCCACCTTTCTCAAGATCTATCTCAAGAGAGTCTAATAATTTATCTTCATCTACAACACTGGTATCTAATACTTCGTCATAACTATCAATGCAATCTCTTTCTTTGGCAAGATCACTCACGGGGAGATGAGTATAGGAATCTCCAAGTTGAGAAGCTAGACTTATAGCATGAGATGATTTTCCACATCCCGGAGTACCAGTAATTATTATATTTGGGTTGTAGCGTCTAGACATTGTGAAATCCAAAACAAAATTAAACTAAACTATAATGTGATGTGCAAATACAGCTTAAAATACAATTTCAATCTCTTCAACTAAGAGATGAAGTGAATATAGAAAATATTAACCAAACTTCCATATCTTGGTCACGTGTCTGTGCTGCAAGTAGGGAAACATTTTTTTCTCGCTGAGTCGTGTAGTTCTTCAATTATGGATAAAGAGGTTCTCTGTATAACAGATATGTCAATTGAATCAGCTAAATACTCCTTACATTCACTATATCATATCTTATCTTTTATCTACATAATATTTGCTGGAATCTGTTTGTCTGTTTTGGAAAACATTCTAGTGTACCAACTTGACTTTAATTTTATACATATACCAAGTTAATTCTAATAATTCGTTCATAATATGCGTATGTATTCTTCTTTGATATTGATGCAACTAAATAGAACTAAATAGATAGTTCACAACTTGATAATATTTTAAACTCATACTAACATTATTCAATATAGCCACACTTCCCCCTGGACTATCTGCTGCCAATGCCTCATTTCAAGAACCTGGTGATGAAATGGATAAATATGGTTTAAAGGGACTTTCTTCTTTAACAAATATGGAACAAAATGATCAAACATCATTTGCTATAGGACAAGATATAAATTTGTTAGGATTAGATTTAAGAAAAGGGTCTAAAATCTTACAAAATTTAGCATCTCCATGGGCGGAAACTTCAAGATCAGAACTAGAACCATATTTCACATTACCTGATTCGATTACTTCAAAGAATATTATACCTATACCTGATTCTTGTGATAATAAAATTCAATCATTTTCAGACGAAACTTTGTTTTATATATTTTACCTGAGACCAAGAGATACTCTACAAGAATATGCAGCAAGAGAATTAGTGGCTAGAAATTGGAGATATCATAAAGATATTCAAGTATGGTTAACAAAAGATAGTAATATTGAACCAGTACTTATAAGTCAAGACGTTGAAAAGGGAGTTTACATATTCTTTGACCCCCATAATTGGGAAAAGATTAAGAAGGAATTCGTGCTACATTATTCATCAGTTCAAGCCTGAACAGTCCATTTTTTTAATATTATTGGAAACTTTTTAATATTAATTACCTTTCATTAATCCTTTGTATAACTAACTTTATCGACCTTAACTTCACCATTTAAATATGTATAAATATACAACGTACAAGTAGAATCATGGGTATCCAAAAGGCAGAATGATGGGATATGATCTTCTAAGAGCTGATCAGTTACTTCCTGAGCGCTTGGTTGGTTCTTTGATTTATCTTGATCATCGGTAGTGGTGTTGCCATGTTCATTCTCTTTTGTTTCAGTATTTTTTGAACGCACATGTTCGTCCTCGTCTTGTTGTTGTTGTTGTTCTCCTCGTACAGGATCATTTGTGGGTTCATCTTCTTCATCTACTACATCTTCATCCTCATACCTCTCTGGCCAGTCAAAGCTAAGAGCCCCCGTAGCACTTCCAGGGTTTATGAAGAATTTACCATCTAATGTATAAGCTTCAACTTTATGAGTACCGCCCCAGATTAAAATATCAACATCTAATTCTCTTGCCAATGTTAATAAAGATAAAGGATCAGATTTAGGTAACACCTGATATCCATTTGTGAACCCGATTTTTAAGTTGTCATGAGCTGTTACCAGATATAATGGTATTTGAATATCTTTTGAAGATAAACTGGAAAGTTCCAGAGAGAGTAATTGTAAATCGTCAGACTCTCCTTTTACGATGTTGAACGAAGGCGATAACTCATATAAAAATTTTAAAGTATCGAACGATTGAGTAATATTGCCTAAACATATAACTTTGGAAATTTTACTGTTCGATGGTATATTTCCGGGATTTGGTGATAATAGTTTACAGAACTTGGGGGGAATTTGTATGGAACGATCAGGAACATAAAAGTCTCCTATTGCCAAAGTTAACATGATTGTTTCAGTTAATTGATGATATTAAAAGCAGTGGTTGCAAAACTGGGTCCTTGAAATTAAAAATTGTGTTGATGGAGTTCTATAAAAAGGCTCTTTGATGAATTTGGTAGTAATGAATTGCCAGTTATCGAAAGAACTGAACGTCAAAATAGATTAAGTAGCTCCGAAAGTGACTTTGAAAGTGCGACCCACAAAATAGAAATTTGGATTTGATATTACGCTTAAGATACAGAATAGGAACACCAACCGATTCCAACAAGAGAAAAGAGTATGTAGATATCATATATTACTGTGAATTTGTTGTATAACTGTATTAAGGATTCATTTAAGAGTAATTATATACCTTGCACAACAAGACTAAGATATTTAGATAATGAGAGAATTATTGTAATATGGACTTTTGACAAATAATTAGGTGCAGTCCTGATAAGAAAAGATATACAAGTAAAAGATACAATCAGAAGATACAGGAAGAAGATACAAAGATCTTGGTATAGGATCAACAGAAAGATTATTAGCCTCAGTGTGACATCGACATTGTTTGGTTAATTAGTAACAATCTTAAACTCAATGGTTCAATTTAAGCTTTTCTAAAACTTGAGGATAAGCATTGAAAATTTCATTAAATGCTTCTGGATTTGTCATTTGGAAGATTTCAGGGTCTTTGGCCAAGGCAACAAAGAACGTTGAAACACCTGATTCAATAACGGTTAAGGAAATTCTTGTTATTTGACCAGCAATTAAGAAACTGAATGCAAGAACTGGGGCATAGTATGTACCATGAGCATTGTAGGCTGGTTTTGTTAATTTCAAGTAAAGATATGCCAATAAAGCAGTGATATAACCAACAAATAAAGAATACAAATTCAAAGATGTACCAATAAAAGAATCGTTGATCAAAGCATCCATTCCCTTAAATTTAATTAAATCAAACGTATCTTTGGCTGAATTGATATAATTTTTGCCGTATAATGCAATATAGCAGTATGCATAATGATTAAAATAACGTACAATCCAGTCAATGATTTGAAGAATGATATCAACAAAAAGCAATCCACAGCTTGCACAAAAATTACCGGAATTTAAAGCATCTTGCTTCAAAGATTGAACAATTGCTCTTAATAATTGCAATAATGAAACAATTAAAGAACCAAAACAAATGGAACCAAAACAATAGGTTAAAGCTCTTTTCAATGCCCCTAACGCTGGATGCTTTGGTTCACCCTGATCTGAATTTGATAAATAATACCAGGTACCATAAATTCCTGAAATGGTTACATGAATAATATTCTTGAACACTTCAGAAATGAAAAATGCTGCGAAAAAGATGTAAACCAACAATCCAATTAAAGTACTGTGGGAGCAACCTCCACCTGAAAGACTACAACCAGGGTTGTTTGGATTTGGATCATACTTAACGTAAGTGGCAACTATCATTACTGCAAAAAAAACACTGAATGCAGCTGATATAACCATACCGATAAATGAAACAGTTAATGTGGATGGATACCTTTTCATGACATCAATTGTAATCCTCAAAATGATTGCACTAAAGGGTATTCTTTTTCTACAAGACCAATACCCAACAGCAACAATAATCACAAAGACTAAGAAGACAATTCCGGCCGAATAATAACCTTCAACGAAATAAAAAATAGCAGTACCAAGTCCTAAAACAATATTCAATAACAACCCACTGATGATGAAAACCTTGGGGAAAAATCTTGCAAATACCAACACAAAAAATGATAACACAATTGCAACGGCAATAACAAAGAAGAATAATATAAGGGTGTTGGTATTGAAAGAAAACGTATTTTTGGAATTGTAAATAGAAGTACCTTGAAAACCTTGAGTTTTATCAAGTGCAGAAAATACAATCCCAGCAATAGCGATAAATGCTGCCACTACAAGAATAAAGAAAACGGTAAATGGCCAATCATTATATCTTGGCTTTTCAATTTTGAATGATTCATTGAAATCGGGCGATGGAATTGGCTTTTCCAGATAAAATGGCTCTTGTTGATTTTCATTATCTTTACCACCAATTCCTTCATTTTCAACTGTTGGTGTATTCACTGATTCATGTGTATAAGGACTCTGGGAATAGTTTGGTGGAACACTTTCTCCATATCTGGGACCATAATTAGGGCCTGGTTGTGCTGTTGTAGTCGAAGCAACAACGGCAGCAGCAGTAGCATCTGCAGACATCTTTAATCTTTTATAAGGAGCTTCAATTCTATTAGTAAAATTGTAGTTCACAGAAAAAACTCTCACAAGGTCTCGATATCAAAGATTTAGATTAAAAGTTACTAATGTTGCTGACAATATTGTAGTTGTTTATTTTTTTTTTTGGTTTAAATTTCGATATGTTCTTAAAATGCAGTTTTGCGTTTAATAGTACTGATTCAAACCCGAAACAATGTATATGATAGCAGTACTAAATTTGCAGAATTAGAAATCAGTTTGAATTCCAGCAATTGAAACAATATTTTTTTAAAAGAATTTGTGCCACAAATTGAATTACTTTCCCTACGAAGCATCTACAATTTGCTAGCGTCAAAAGTGATGACTCCACCAGCACCTTTGCGCTGATCTCAAAGCTTCTATAATATTTACACATTTGAGTCTTCCCGCCGCACTCAAGTTACAGGTATATTTGCGGCTGAAACAATCAACTTTGTTAAAAATAGTCTCAAAGTGTCACGGTATTGGCAGCAAATTTAATAAGATTTTATTTGGAAACCTGACAACAAATGATTCTACCAAGGACACATACAATTTTCTCCAGGATGAACTTTTTGTTTCTCATGACCTGTAACACTTGTTGTATATAACAGAACACCTAAACCACCACAATTGCTTATTTAAAATATTAAAGGATGATATCTAATGCTGTCTGGCAATAAATCAACTTGTGATGTTATTCTGCATGTTTAAGTGGAGCTTAGTCTGATTATTTTTTTGGTCGGTGAGCGATTCACTCTCAATTAGAGATGAAAATTTTTTACTAATTGGTGCATTTCATGTACCCTCTTTTGATCTTATTCTGCAATTGTCTATTATGAGATGTACTAAACAGTTTTGAAATTGATATAACCTATTTCTTGGGTTGTTGACCACAACCTGGTGTTTTATTGAACCCTTCAAATATATAGATTTCCATTTGTAGTCCGTGGTGCTTATGTAAAACTTTTTCTCTGTAAGAACAAGGTTGGCTTCCATTTGACGTAAGCACGGGCTCAACTCGCAGAATCTGACTAATTTCATGTCTTTGACTTCTATTTTTCAGTGAGGGTAAAGAGCAGCATGATCTCCTTGAGACTATTCTAACCATATATAGGGGTAAGTGTCGATAAATCAATGAACAATTCTTCATAAGAAAGGTCGTGGATAATATATTACATTTAAAAAATTCTCTGATATTGATAATAAAGCTACCTACTGGGCAATCTCCACATCAAGCTTTTACCTTTGCTTCGGCGAAAGTAAATCAGAGAGTAAATCCAGAACTTCTACATTGCATATAGTTTGAAAGCAAAGATCTCTTAAACTTCAAGAATGAATAAATCGTATAGCTTTATAAGCAATTACAGTAGCAAAACTAACTTACTGAGGAATCACGGAGCAATTGGCACCTGCATTTCATTCAAATTCGAATCAGTACGGATGTCGACCTGAGATGTCATAAATCATGACGTTGATTGTTCTATAGTTGCACCTTTGCTTATATTCACAGAAGTTGTATGTTGCATTGCCATGGTGGTAAGATTTTAATATTGAGCTCAATAGGATGATTTGAGGATAAAGTTAATTTTACATGCTGACTTAATTTAGTTCTATTCTTTTTTATATTCTGCCTTACTATAGGTTACTAAGAATTGTTCCACTTATAACGGCAAATACGGTAGAAGCAATTTGCCGTAAGCACGATTAAATTGCATTTTCAAATTGATGGTTTTATCATTACACGCAGGATAATTTCATATGATTGATTGTACCAAGTGGATATCAAGATTTAATAGCCTACGAAGTCTGGAATTTTGAGATGAAGGCAATCTTAGTAGCATACTTGATAGATTAGAGTTTCTAGATTTGGGATGGAATTAAATCAAACGTTAGTTGCTCTTTCATGATGCGCAGTTTATTTAAAGCAACATCTTTTAGAATTGTTTTGCAAGACAAAGGCTTCCTTATATAAATGGAAAAGATACTACGCTAGCGAAGACACTAGAGAAAGTGCTATTCCACGGTTCTGGGATAACGTATACATATTCGGTACCATGGTAGTTTACGGTGATGATAACACCAACGGTATTACTGGTTTCTTAGTCAGATGTCAAGATTACAAGCCAGCTTTCGAAGTTGCTCCAGATTGGGAATCATTTGAATTCATCAACTTAGAAGATACTCCAGAAGACCGTGAATTCATTAACAACATGTTGGCTTGGGACCAACCAGTTATTGTTGACGGTGAAAAGAGAGAAATTGTAGACGTAAAGTATTCCGATAAGTATTTCCCAACTAAAGTATTCTTCTTTTTGTAATATATGTAACTGTAAGTTTATATGCATGCATATGTAAATGTGAACGTACCTTTGCTAAATGACTTTATTATAATTAACTCATTTACTTGGGTGATTCACCTTGCTTCCTCAAAGATATGGGGAAACTTTGTTAAATGATTTACTCCACTTCTGTAATTGCAAGACTTGTAAAGGTCACAAGGGGGGAAGACCTGAAATAGACTGAAATGATAACGGATCATAAAGATTTTGTGTCGTGAAAATCAGCCCCATATTTTGGAATAGCCCCTAATCATTCAATATCCACGATGACGCACAAAAAAGTCTGGCTACCTTATCTATTGTGAGGGATAGAAACAGAAAAGATTTCATTTTCCCCACCGAGAAGAGGTCCGAACCCCGAGCTCCGACCTTTTCAGCAATATTTGTTCACTATATATACCCCCTGATTGCCCCTTCATTGACTTTTTCAGTGGTTTTAATTGAAGACGATTACTTTGCAAGAAATTCACTTCTTACTCAATCATAATTGTCATAATTCTCTTGGAATTTTTGCTATCTACTAATCAATACATCTTTAAGAGGATATTCAAATACTAACTTTTCCGGGAATATACCTCCGTTACGTGTACTTGATACTTTTTCCGTTCTCCTTTTTGTCGCAGTTGCTAATTATCTCTAGTTAATACCCCATACCCCTCAGGTCTTTCTATCTTCAATAAGGAAGTTTAAACTTTTTTTCATTTTAGGAGACAAATTCAAAATCTGGTTGCATTTTGGAGAAAAGGATCCCGTCATTATCTCAACTAATCTTCAATAGATATCTAAATCAGTTTATCGCTATTAATCCTTGTTACATCTCTCATTTGGGAATAATTAGGAACCGGAAAGGGCACACATTCTCAAATTTAGGATACCTCATAAAAAAATCAGAATCAAAGAAAGCAGTATCTTCTTATCTATCTGCATATTACAAGCATATAATTAAAAACTCAAAAAAGCAAACTACTATCTCATTCAATTTATTGCAATCTACCTTCAATTAAAATGTCATTAAGAACACTTGGATTGAACTCTCCATTGAAGGGATTATTCTCAAAACACACTGATTTAAACAGGACAGTACAAACTATTTTAGATTTTAAAAATGCTCCAGAAACTTCACTTGCCAATATCATGACTAGAAGTGATAAAGAGCTTGGTGGGTTTTCAACTGTCAATTTCGATATTGATCAGGAATCCAACACTGGATTATTTCATGGATATTTGAATTTAGATTTACCTAAAGATCGTCCTGACGTTACTAGATCCGGTTACGCAATGTTTAGAACAAAGGATCAACAAGAATCTTGGCTTTCTGGTGATTCTTATTGGGACTGGTCCCAGTTCTCATCCGTAGTGTTGAGAGTTAAAGGAGATCGTAGAAAATATTTGGTTAATATTCAAGCAAACACTCCATTAATAACTGACTTGTTCCAACATAGATTATTTTTAAATAGCCCTGGTGAATGGGAAACGGTGGTTATACCATTGAACGATTTTGTGATGACCAATTGGGGTGTTATTCAAGATGGATGTGAAATTAATAAAAGTGAAATTAAAACTATTGGTATCGGTTTATTGGATAAAAAATACGGTCCATTCTCATTGAACGTTGATTGGATAAAGGTAATGACTGGAGCAGAGGTAGAAAGAGAAACCCAAAAATCAAGGATTGAAAGATTAACAATTGATGGAAATACTGATACTGATAATGTCGAATCTGATATTCCTACTGAGCATGGTTCTGCTTTGAATACTCAAAAGTACTCTGAACCTAAATCGACTATTTTCTAATTACTTAAATTCTTCATTTTTTTCATTATGTTCAAATAAGAGACAAATATTCAAGAGTGATAAAGAGTGTTGATGAACTAATTTGCTTAAGGAGATGCAAGATGATCTACTCAAGACTCACCAGTTTATGAATTGAGAGATTGAGTATACAAATTATACTGAACAACGGGTTCTGACTCGAACAATGTTTGTCTTCAATTTATATGGAAACCCCTGATCTGACAATAATTTCGTTTTCCAAAGTCCAATAAACGTACTCCAAAGCAATACTAACTTAAATTTGAAAGTCTGGGGTAATTCCCCATTCATGCAATAATTATTCAATTTACAAACTTAATTTGTTAGCACAGATGAGCTAAACATAAAAAATATTCAGAGATCTATTGTTTGGAAATTTTGTGGGGTTATAGTGCGGTAGTCATGTCGTCATGTCTACTTCTCCTGTCTAAAATATCTATAATCTTATATATATTGAAATTTACACCCCTCTTGACATTTTCTAACTCTAATAAATGGGTTGGTACCTTCTCCTCTTTGGGCTGAAACCCTACAGTATTATTTATAGCACGTGATGTATAGCAAAAAAGGAACATTCTCAAATACATCTCTGATTGTATGCAGGGAATACTGAAATCAAATTTTTCATTTACTTGAAAAAACAATTTGCAAATACTTTTTAAGAATTTCTTTCTTATTACTTATTATCCAATTTCAACTATAATAATATTATCAAAATGGCAAGAGGCCCGTAAGTCTAGTTCTTCTTTTTACCTTTTGAAGGTAAGAGTAGCATGACACCCAGGAGTACCTTTTAGGAGGGAAACGCACATCTACCGATTCAAGTTCGAAGCAATCTCTTTGATTTCTTCAAGTTTGAATTTAACGGTAACCAGTCTATTTCCAGTAAAATGGGAAAGTCTAGGAAGGGAGCCTTGTCAGATAATTGTTAATATAGATTGAGGGGGATATAGTATACTATGAAGATATGCAAGATTCATGTAGCAATGTTAGTGGTATTTCTATAATAGATGTTGTTGTCCTTGTTGTGAGAATTGATGAATGGGTGGAATAAATATGTGCGATAATACAATGGGAAAGGTTGTACCTCTCATAATTGAAGTAAATATTCGTATCATTATATCATCAATTCTAGTTATCAGGCATCATATTAGGAAAAGCTAAATTCATTTCTACGATAATCTTTGGTCACTAAATGTCTTGTGGTATCCCTCTCAATCAAAGTAACGATCGTAAATCTACTCTTATTCATTATGGCATTATTTTTAATACTGCAATTTACTAACATTAAATTAGAAAGAAGCATTTGAAAAGATTAGCAGCTCCATCCCACTGGATGTTAGACAAATTGTCTGGTACTTATGCACCAAGACCATCTGCTGGTCCTCACAAATTAAGAGAATCTTTACCATTAGTTATCTTCTTAAGAAA